>JAZKJV010007242.1:600000-750273 GCA_037367405.1 Ottelia alismoides | reverse complement strand
TGAGCATCCAATGGCACCTGCTAGTCCTTCCTCTGCTGCAGGCGGCGATGATGTTCGAGCGCCGACGAAGGAGCCCAAGCTCCGCCACTCTTCTCTGGCGTGGGTAAAGTACCCTAGCGTCTCTTGACCACTTGGACAACAATCTTAAAACTCAGTGAAGCAGCTGGAACGTCTAAGGGAGGCTGGCGAAGCAAGTAGGCCGGAAACGAGCTTGGCGAAGAAGCTCCGGTGACGACTTCAGACCATTGAAAGATTGAGTGCCTGCCTGGTTAATTACATAGACGAAGCGTGGGGGAGTGAAGGTGAGTGAAGTGGGGCGCTACTGTGAACGAAGAAGGTGACAGTTTGTAACTCCTTTGCCGTGGAGGGCGGAGGAGTTGGGTCGGAGACGATCATGGGTATGGAGGAAGAAGAGGTGGGGTCAGAATGTAGCCCGTGAAAGGTGGAGATGAGGCAGAGCTCGAGGAGTGATCAAATGAGGTGGATACAAAGCGTATGAAGCGAATAAAAGAGGAGAATTAGAAAGAAAATACATAGGGGGATCTAGAAGAACTTACCTGAGATTAAGGCGGGAGCAGGGCCTGGGTTTGAGGTTCCATTGAACCGCTGGTCATCGCTGAACTCCCTTAGCTACGGGGAGCAGCTTGGCGGGGTTCAACCACCACAGTCCTGGCCTACCATGACCAGGGTCGACACCGCAGAGAACCATCGTCTTCGCGCTCCTCGCTGCCCCCTCGCTGTCACCAGGGGGAGGAGGCTTGCTGGGTGACTCCTCGCGTAAAGGTAGACCTGCGTGAATGGAGGGGACGTCGTATTTGAAGCTTGTAGATGGCAGTTTTAGGTGCGGGCGACGCGGTTTAAGGGGTCGAGATGGAGTAGTGGAGAGGACGATGAGGGTGACCAGGTGTTGCGCGAGGATGGTTTATGATCGGGCTCGATCGTGGCTACTAGGATCTGGAGAAGATGGACGAAGACTAAGGAAAAATGAAAGGGGGAAGTGGTTTGCGAGGTGGTGAACGTGGGAGAGAGGGTCAACCGGAGGTTGACGACGAAGATTTAGCCGTTGGATCTTGAGATCCTACGACCAAAAGAGGGGCACTAATCGAGCGGTCTTGATTAGATCGCGGTCTGCTGAATCGAAGGGTGAGTGGCACGCCATGTGGCGTGCTAAGAACGCAGCGCTAGCCGGCGACCCAGATTTGAGATGGGGGACGATCGGACGGTAGATGACATCGGTGAAGGGAGCGGCTGAGATGTGAGGGCTGGAGGCGATCAAGGACGCGGATGCCGCCACACGTAATATCATGGTGAAGGCGCTCAGGAAGGGTCGTAATGGATCCAAGCTTTGATCAAACGGCGGATTAGAAGAGAGTGCATGGAGATCTTGGGACCATTGGATCAAGAAGAGATCCCACGGCGGGAGTGAGGGTGGCAAGTGCAAATGGGCCGGGCCACGTGGCTCAACCAGAAAGGGCCACGTGGCCCGATCAGACTTTTAGAAGTTAGAAAGTGAACTTTGAGGGGGCAAATGGCCAAATTTGGAAAACGCAAAACATTAAAATTGTAGATCTTGATGAGATCTACAATTTTCATGTTGATTAAAAATAGAGATGAGGTCTAGTAAAGGCACAAAATATTTATGAAGGTATTTTTTAAGGCTAAAAACACCTCGATTTTTAATTTTGCAATTTTTTTGTGGTTTTTAATTTATTCAATGACTCTGATAATTACAAGACTTTATCTAGTTTTTATTGACACACATTTAAGCGAGGGGGTTAAAATAGGCAAATTAAGATGATGAAATCGAGTTTCATCACCCCCCTGTACTTAAACTATGCTCGTCCCCGAGCATCAAAGAAAATGAATGAACGGGATTAACCCCCTTGTGCATGTGCATACAGGATTCGATCTGTTAAGTCCACTCAACTTTAGAGGTCCAAAATTTTAGAGCTCAACCCAGCCTTAATCAAGAGGCACCCAATTCTTCTATTTTTTCCAGACTCTCTCTGATATACATATAAACTAAGGGTATGATTTTCAGTGTTGATTACGCTTACGATAGTCGAGTCAAAACGTCACCCAAGGTCTTGGTCCAAGAAATTCTCCTAAGGACCCAATCCTCAACACTAGAGAATAAATCAAATCTTGCATTCAGTTCACCGTCTCTTTAGTTATCAGAATTGAAAGTGTAGATGGAGGGCCAGTAATGGAGGACATGGGATTGTGTCATTTCTTCTCTCCCCTCTCATTGGAACAAGGATTCTCTCTAGTGCCTTATTACAACACATATATTTCTTTGGTGTTGATCAGTGTGTCCGTAAATAGAAGTTGGAGTCATCTGCACTTGTTTTCCTGGGAGTACACCAGGGTGTGCCTTTTTTGAGTACCTATCGTACCTTCTACACCCAGACTTGTAGCATTTACGATGCATAGCCCTTTTTTGGTGCAGGCCCGACTCCTGGTCCTAATAGCAGTGGTCCAAGTGGACACTTTGAAATGGTTGGGAGCACTCGCCTTAGGTGGAAGCTCTTTGATAATTGACTTTGTGGATTGAGAGCCTTTCTTTGACATTTAATTAATTTGTAGTATTTTTGGCTAGCTCCACTGCTTTTACCAAGAGTTGGCACACACTGATCAACATTTTTATTTATTTAATCACACCCTGGCACATAGGTAAATGTCAAGAGAAAGTACAAGAATCATGTTCTCATACTGGCTAAAGATGTTGACACTCAGGTTTCCTGAAGCCTTCATTGATTTTATCCCATCCTCGAGCATCATTAAATCAAGTCCAAACTCCAGTCCCTCGTCCTAGTCCCTCAAGTGAAGAGTCAACTCATCTCATCGAAACCGCAATCATGCATGTGATGTGCTGATCATATTCTTATGGTATGAGACTAAGCATGCAATATAGCACGTAAATCTAGAAATCTAGAGGAATGTGGATGATTAAGTCTAAGACCCTGATGGCTAAGGCTGGTTAACCTAAAATCTCAAGTCCTTATAAACCAGTTTCCTTGAACTTTTTAGATCCTGGGTGGAAGTGTGAATATAGAGGATTAATCCGACTCCTTCATTCAAAAATATTTTTTTAACTTTTTGTTTTTTGTTTTTTTGACTTCAAGAGATATTATGACTGCCTAAACTCAATTAAGTAGATGCATCTGCATTCATCCAGTATGGGTGTAAGTGCAGGCCGGAGCCTGTTGCTTAAGGACGGGGCCTTACGCGATGTCCTCTAAACCACCCACTCTGCTAAGGGCGAACCCTCACTGAACGTGACTACTTATTTGGGCTTAGTAGTCACTAATGACTCTTAAAGGATTTTGAATTTTATCATTTTTATGGAATTTTTAATAAGAGGTTAGAACACAGGTTAGACTCAATTTTCCTTGAAAAGAGATTTCAATATTTAGTCACACAATTAAAGATTTTCAAAACATTTTCAAAAGATTTTTCAAAACAAGAGAAACACATTTTTCAAATCATTTTCAAAAATATTTTTCTATAAAAATAGTGTAACATAATATATTTAGTTCAAAGGATCTTACTTTAGCCAAAAAATTTTAAATTTTTCAAATTTTTCAGATTATAGCTAAAGTAAATATACAGTATATACGGTATACCCCCTATACTTAAACTTTGTTATGTCCTCATAGCACTAGATGATACAAGTCTATAGGTCCATTTAAATATATAAAAAAATATACGGGAACTAAGGAGGGTTTTCCCTATACTTAGGTTAGAAATAACCTAAGTATAAAAGGCAATGAAAGATGAGTAGAGAAAATCACAGGGACTCGGGTCCCTGATGAATACCCATTCATCACTCTTTATTCTTACATTTTATCTACAAAAACCTTTGCAAATACATGTAGATATGTGTAAATAGGAATAATTACCAAGAGCATGCATTGTGTAAAAACCTATAATTAGCATGTTTTGTGCGAAATAAAAGAATAAAGATTAAAAAGAAAAAGAGGGAAATATTTAGAATAAATATTGAGCAACCTAACCCAAGGGAGGGCTCAGCATGGGCCTGACCGCATAAAAACCAAAGTAGAGGGAGATAGGGGCTCATGTGTAAATATTTATGTAAATAAATAAAAATATTTTTTTCTCACAAAAATAGCCTAAAATATAGTTGTAGACACTTGTACATATTTATAAGTATAAAAACAAGATAAAAAGAGAAAAATCAAAAAGAACAAAAATATCACTCTCACATTGTACATAGACTCACCTATATATTTATTTAGCCTTGTAAATAAAATTAAAATTAATTTCCAAAATTTTTGTAAATATTCTATATTATTTAATGTAAATAAATAAAATAAAAAAAATTAAAACAAAAACAAAATAAAAATAACAAAATTAAAAACACAAAAATATATTGTAAATATACCATGTATATAAATGTATATATGTATTTATTTCACCTATGTATATAAATAATAAAAATGAAATAAAAATGTCTTTTTATTCCTTATTTAATAATATAAATAAATAAAATATAAAATGGATAAAATTGTATAGAAATAACAATTAAAAATCAAAAATTAAAAACCTATATATTGTATATATACCTATGTATAGTACTATATTGTACATACCTTATTTTTATTTTAAAAAATTAATTAAAAATCACAAAAAAATAGAGAAAAATAAAATAAATATTTTTCATGTTTTAAGTTTTTATTAATTCGATCATTTTCTAGCTTAAAATAAATAAATACAAAAATCGTGCTTGGCGGCTCCTGATTGGTCCACAGGGGGTTGTTGACCCCGGTCAACTTCCCCCGCGGACCCTCTTCTCTTGCGGATCTGGCAACCGACCCGACTTCTCCATTTTCTTTCCGCTCGATCCGACCGCCAACACCTCAAACCCCGGGCTCCGATTAATCTCCGATCATCCAGGACCCTCGCCCGGGGTGGGTTTGATGGATCCGAGGCCCGAACATCTCTCCCGATCCCTTTCTTCTCGGATCCCTCACCATATTTATAGTCGTCACCGGCGACATAATTCTTCCATCTTTGGACTCCTGCTCGCCGCCAAGGAGCTCCTCCAGAGTACCCGAGTGACAGCTGCGTGTTTTGGAGTGGAAGTGAGGCCCGAGTTCCCAGGAATCCACTGATCCGGTGGTTCAACCGCCGTGCACCGCCGCGAGCGCGCCCAGCCTCGGGGAGACGACGCCCCCTTGCAGGCAATGACCCCAGAGCTTCTTGAGCTCCAGCCCAGTCGACAGCCTTCACCAGGTAACCACCTTAGCCTCTAGTTTAGCGTAAATTAGGATTTTTAGATTTGGGTAGCCGTAGCTCCGCCAGCTCCACCCTTCGTCTACGTCCACTCACTTGACCATCCGACACCGCCACCACCTTCGCCTGACATCTCTCCACCTTCTCCACCCAGCCATTCCTCCTGTCTCGCCCCGGAGCAGGACTTGGGTCTTCACCTCCGCCGCTCGCCGGAGACCTATCATATCTACTCACCAGCCACTCTTTTTCCGCTCTGACGGGTCGAGGCAATTTGCCCTCGACCCAGCTATCTTCCTGTGCAGGTATCAAGCCCATTCGACCTCATCTGGAGGTCAAGACTTCTGAGCACAGCAGCTCCAGGTTCCTTGCTTCGCCGGAGCTCTCCCGAGTTCCCGCCTTCATCGGAGCAGCGCATCAGGTGCGGGGCTTCACGACGAAGCTTTCTCGCATCTCAGGAGCACCAGACGAGGTTCACCTTGCGCACAGAGGGCCGGCGAACCTCGCCGGCTGCCAGTTCTTCCAGCAACCTCATCGACCGTCCGATCATCCTCAGCGCCCCAGTATAATCTGAGCCCGTTCATTTAGGCGCACCGTCATCGTCCGATCTTTACGAGGATAGATCTGGACCATCCACTCGGAGGAAGAGGCGCCAGCAAGCCTCACCCGTCAGATCTGCCACGTGCCCTCTTCTCCTCCGTCGATCCACTGAGGGCTTAGACTCCAGCGCACCGTCACCGTCCGATCTCCACGTGGAGGGCTCTCAGACGTTCGATCAGGCTAGGCTTTTCAAGGGTGAAGGCGTCATTGCTCTCAGTCGTCAGATCCACCACACGTCACACATCCGGCCTTCGACATTTAATAAGGGGTATTTACACTTAGGGCCCTCTCCTTTATGCAATTAGTCTTTAGTCCTGTAAATACGTAGCACAGTTGTTTATTTTTGTGAAATTTACACTGTGGACCCTGCACTTTATTTTCCTTGCATTTATACCCATGTACATGGTCTGACACGTGCTTCGTCATGTGGTTTCGTTGGGATAATTGCATTGTATGCCCCTGTTGTTCTGGATGTTAACAGTTGAATGAAACTTTTAGTTTATTTGTACTTATAACCCTGTGCGTATTGTATTTAAACATGTGCGTTTATTTTTGGGTATTTTGCAGATAAGCCCCCTGGACTTTTGGTACATGTTACCAATAAGCCCTCGGAACTCATTTTTCTTACATTTGGGTCCTGAGTGCCTCAGGCACGTGCGACATGCGTGACTTCCTGGGTTAATTGCACCAGACCCCCCATACTCTCGGGTATTGCACTTTGGTCCCTGTGCACTGTGCCCCTTTCTTTATTTTTTGAATAAAATAGCAAATTACCTCCAAATCAAACGAAAATTGGATACATGGCTCCTGCCATGGTGTAAAATTTCGAGGATTTTTTAGGACATTTTTGTTTTCATTTGATATTTTTAAAAATTCAAAAACCTCTATTTTCTTCACTATCTAACTTTAAAAATCACAAAAAATATTAAATAGTGTCCAAAAATTACAAAAAATTGTCTACTGTCTATTTTGCTGTGTTTGATTTTCTAGCCAATTTTGGCTATTTTTTCATTACTGAAAACCACTAAAAATTGAAAAACATTCAAAATCTTATAAAAATTCCAGTAAATCAATTAAAAATCCAAAAACAATAAAATAGGTGCCTAAATTTTCCTTATTTTCTTTTCTTCACAGAAAAATTACCTCCTAGCTAATTTGAGGCCTGTAGATATTTTATCTAGGCCCTTTTAGCTCGGCTGGACATTACCTGTTGTTTTGGTCACTTTTGATTTTTAGAAAATTAAATAAACATCAGAAAATTCTCAAAAATTCACCAAAAACACTAAAAAATCATAAAACACGAAAAATATTTTTATTTGAATTTTTTGGTTGATTTTTATTGCTTTTAATAAATTGTTGAAGTGTGTGTTTCTTTACTTTTCTTATTTTCTTAATTCATTAAAAATCCAAAAAAATCTTAAATAATTAAAACCACCAAAAATATTTTCTCCTTTTATTTTATCTCTTTTCTGACTACTTCGTAGGCCGAGAGGCCAACCGTGCTCCTTGAGTTCGACCCTGGTCGCTATACCAGGTTAATCTAATAGCAGGACCGCTTTCGTGTTTGATCGATTTTATCTATTAGTAGTGGTCTGATTTTTCTTGATTGAGCACACTCGATCGCTTGGGTCGCAACGACCAATTTAGCACCTATACCCTAGCCTTTAGGTCGCACATCAGTCCCCCTATACTTAGGCTGAGAATAGCCTAAGTATAAAAATTGAGAATTGATGTTGGGAGAGATCCGAGGTGAAGGAAGAAGATGGATGGATATACAAGTGAGTGGATGAATCTTCAGAGATCTATGGAGTATCTAAAGCTTAGGGGAGGGTGTTGGAGCGAACAAGGCTCAATCAAGCATGCAACACACTTCAATTTCACCAACTCACACATAAAACCAACTGAGGTTGGTTTCTTATCTTGTCGGTTTTATTGGTGATTAAAACATTCCTTCTTTTTACGCGGTAAAAGTGTTAAGTAAAATCAACTACGTAAACGAGGGTGTTGCTCTCCCAAAACAATATTTTACTCTATTTTAGGTTGACTTGCAATTAACAATCCCAATTATTTTCTTAAGGTTGTCACTGAATTATGGTGAGCACATAAATCAAGCAATTACCATCTACCGTTCATTCCCATTTTCCATTAACCTAGGCGATCAAGCTAGGAGAGGAATCGAGGAAATCCAAGTAATCGATGAAAAAACATGATCTAGGCTAAGCGAGAAAACATGCAGTGCCTTTGTGAAAACTTTGACTGTTTGAAAACAAAAATAATGTATGCAAGTCGATCAAAAGCCGCACCTAACATGCTTCTATTAGCAGGGAAGAACATCTTGAAATTTTGGCTAAGTGAAGCGATGCTATATGTATCTTTGATTAATGTGTGTCCTACCTACGAGAAAACACGTAAAAATGGAATGATAAAATAAGCTCGAAGAGCCGCATGCATGGTCCTAGGTCGACATTCAAGTAGAGACAATCCCCACACAAACACATTATATTCGTTCATTTACAATCGCGAGTCTTAGATCGAAGACCACTGTAAAGACAATTACTACATGATGCAAAAGAACACATTCTCTTTCTTTTCGACTTGCTTCAAACATGCTTTTGCGGCTCCTCGCAGCGGGAAGCACTTGCTCCTCGCCTCCTTGAACATCAAGGGCCCTGTCACAAAAGCAAAATTAGAGATCAATCGAGAAGAAAAATTTTACGATGCAAGATAAATGAACTAATCGACCTACATAAATGAAACACTTAATAAAATAGATAAAAATCCAAATAATACAAGAAATGAGCCATGTCCCTGGCAACGACGCCATTTGATGAACCGGAAATCCATCCCTTTAAGAGTGCAGAATTAACACTCGGATGTCATTGCAGTCGGGCTGGATTCGGTCTGTCAAAGACCATCTAATTTGATATGTCAGTAAAAATCAAATGGTCATGTATTTTTATTTTACTTGGTAAGTAACCAAGGTTTAACTCAGGTACATGATCCTCTCTCGTATTATCTAGACTCTTATCAATTTCATTAAGTTGTTTAGTTAGAGAGCAATAGGTCAAACAATGCAAGAAGACAATACAATGCATCAAGTAAACATAGAATTTACGTAATTTTTTATTTATATTTTAATCATGCAAATATATGCGATGAAATACAATGAAAATATGCCCTAGATCAGAAATACTTGAGACATTTAAATACAAGTCAAATCAGGGTCAAATAATAAAGTTATCTTCATTCATGTAAAAATTAGACATGAAAAGCATTGCAATCAAGATACTTAGCCAATAAAATAACACATCAAATTTCGTAGTGTCAAATCGGAAAGACAAGCATGCCATAAAAAAGACAATAAAGAGAGCTTCAAAATGCCACTGAAATCGACTCAATCGGGGCAAGGATGCTCAAGATATACACGAGTGAAGTCAGGGGCATAAATGTAAGAAAACATAAAAGATAACTAGCAAACAGGTCCCTGGGAAGGATTCAAATGCAATTAAAGAAAGTTCGGGACCTTCCCTATAAATTACCCATACGCAAAGGGGTATTTTTGCAATTATGAAAATACGTGAGGGTATAAATGTAAAATACCCACTATGCACGTGCTAAGCACGTGAATCCAGGATCTGTCTGCAAAATTGAAGACTTCGGTGGACCTCTATGCAATTTGCCCAGGTCGCTCATGACGTCACGTGCACTTCCAGGCTCGGTAGACACGGAGGCTCGGAGAAGGCTCGGGCAGCTTCGGCAAGGCTCAGGAGCTGGCTCTGGTTCGATGCAGGCACGGAGAGGCTCGAAGTTACAGAAAGGTTCGGTGTAGGCTCGGGAGAAGGGTCGGAAGCTAATGCTCGAAGAAGCTCTGGAAATGCCACGTGGATAAATGTGAACCATCCGATCATGAAGATCAGATGGCTGGTGTACGTTCCTGAGGGAGTGACGTGGCTGCATCTGCGCCGTTGGATGAACTCCGGGAGGGAGCAATCCAACGGCATCTGCTACTCCTTCCTCTACTGCAGGTGGCGACGATGTTCGAGCGCCGGCGAAGGATCCAAGCTCCACCGCTCTTCTCTGCCATCAGCGAAGGACCCCAGCTGCTCTTGACCACTTGGACAATAACTTTGAAACTCGACGAAACAACTGGAACGTCTGGAAGAGGTTGGCGAAGCAAGTAGGCCGAAAATGAGCTTGGCGATGAAGCTTCGGCGATGACTTCCGACCATTGAAAGATCGAGTACCTGCCTAGTTAATTACATAGCCGAATCATGGGGGTGTGAAGGTGAGTGAAGTGGGGAGCTACTGTGAACGAAGAAGGCAGCATGTCGGAGCTCCTCCGTCGTGGAGGGCGGAGGACTTGGGTCGGAGACGATCAAGGGTATGGAGGAAGAAGAGGTGGGGTCTGAATGTAGTGCGTGAAAGTGGAGATGAGGCGGAGCTCGAGGAGTGATCAAATGAGGTGGATACAAAGCATATGAAGCGAATAAAATAGGAGAATTAGAAATAAAATACAGAGGGGGATCTAGAAGAACTTACCTTAGATTAAGGCAGAGCGGGGCCTGGGTTTGAGGTTCCATTGAACCTCTGGTCATCATTGAGCTCTCCCGGCTATGGGGAGCAGCTTCACGGGGTTCAACCACCACAGTCCTAGCCTACCATGGCCAGGGGTCGATACCGGAGAGAACCACCGTCTTCGCGCTCCTCGCCGCCCCCTTGTTGTCACCAGGGGGCGGAGGCTTGCTGGGTGACTCCTCGTGTAAAGGTGGACCCGCGTGAATGGAGGAGGGGACGTCGTATTTGAAGCTCGTAGATGCCAGTTCTAGGTGCGGGCGATGTGGTTTAAGGGGTCGAGATGGAGCAGTGGAGTGGACGACGAGGGTGACCAGGTGTTGCGCGAGGATGGTTTATGATCGGGCTCGATCGTGGGCTACTAGGATCATGGAGAAGATGGACAAAGACTAGGGAAAAAATGAAAGGGGGAACATGGTTTGCGAGGTGGTGAACGTGGGAGAGAGGGTTGACCGGAGGTTGACGACAAAGATTTGGCCGTTGGATCTGGAGATCCTACGGTCGAAAGAAGGGCGCTAATCGAGCAGTCTTGATTAGATCGCGGGGGGGTTGAATCGAAGGGTGAGTGGCGCACCACGTGGCATGCTTAGAACGTAGCGCTAGCGGGCGGCCCAGATCTGAGATGGGGGACGATCGGACGGTAGATGACATAGGTGAAGGGAGCAGCTGAGATGTGAGGGCTAGAGACGATCAAGGGATGCGGATGCCGCCATGTGTTGAATCATGGTGAAGGTACTCAGGAAGGGCCGTGATGGATCCAAGCTTTGATCAGATTGCGGATCAGCAGAGAGTGCGTGGAGATCTTGAGGCCGTTGGATCAAGAAGATATCCAACGGCAGGGAACAAGGGCGACAAGTGCAAAAGGGCCGGGCCACGTGGCCCAATCAGACTATTAGAAGTTATAAAGTAAATTTTGAGGGGGGCAAATGGCCGAATTTGGGAAAACTCAAAACATGAAAGTTGTAGATCTCGATGAGATCTACAATTTTCATGTTGACCAAAAATAGAGATGAGGTCGAATAAAGGTACAAAATATTTTTGAGGGTATTTTTAAGGCTAAAAACACCACGATTTTTAATTTTGCATTTTTGTGGTTTTTAATTTATTCAATGACTTTGATAATTACAAGACTTTATCTGATTTTTATTGACACACAATTAAGCAAGGAAGTTAAAATAGGCAAATTAAGATGATGAAATCGAGTTTCATCACTGGACAGGACCAAACAACAATATGATGTAATAAATATAATTTCTTTAATGTATATGTGTATGTATTCACGCGTATACATATACATATAATTTCTTTAATAAATATATATATATATATGTAGTAATAAATTTTAGTAATATTTTTTTATATTTTCTATTTTTTAATTTCCTCTTTTTTAATCATTAATTAAATAATATAGGGCAATATAATAACTTAGATCATGGTGACATTCTTGTAATTTGACTCCAAGGGAATGCAAATATATCATTATTAATTATCTTGATGCCATGCTTTGCTAATCATTAACTTCATGAGGCTTTCTTTTTTAATACGACTGTACTCTATCTTGGTACATAAAATGTGAATTTTTTTGTCATACACCTATACAATAGAAGTCTTTTCTTCTTTCAAAAAAATTAATTTCAATGAGCACAAGCATGTGTGGAAAAAGGGAGATCACACTCGGGGTGTAAAAAACTACCTACGTCCGGCTCTTTTTTCTATATTTTTTAATTTTTTAGAATAAAATCTTGAGGTAATTAGATCAGAATATATCACCATATGTCCTCCGAATTCAACTTAATTCATAACTTTTATCATTTCCATCAAGACTACCAAATTTTAACGGTTTCATAATTGTTGAAATTGACTTCTTCTAAATGAACATTTCAGGAATGTTTGCATTGCATGAAACTTGAAACACATATTACCCTTGATATATATATATAGAAAATCCACTAAGGTTTCCTTAAAAGAAATCCAAAAATAATGAAAAAAATAATGGGTCTAGGTAGTAACGTAATAACTTACTTTTGGTCAGTCTGCTAATCTTAGAGATCCAATGGATGGTGTTGCATGACTAGACTCAAAATATGAATTAATCAACAATCAAATCACAATATGAGAAATAATTTAATAAATGCAGATGTGAGTTAAAAGCTATTATATCTCTACAATATATATGTGCATAGGCAAGTACATAGAGTGTCAAACCACAGATGTGGAATATGTTACTTAGAAAAAAATTTTATGTCTTTTAATTTTTGATTTTTTGATTTAATTATATGTATTTTATTTTTACTTTTAATATTTTTTATGTTTTTAATTTAGCAAAATTTTAATTTTTAATTTAAAAAATAAAATAAATACTAATATAGACAAAAATTATAGTATATAGATAATATATAGACAAAGAGATGTTTTGGATTTTTAAAATAAAAATAAACTCAAAATTTCAAAAATAAAATGTTTTTGAGTTTTAAATCTTTTATATTTTTGGTGATTTTTAGGGTATTTTTGAGGATTTTTATATATTTTTAATAAATAAATTCACACAATAAAGCAAACAAAAAATCCAGTAGATTGAAATGTGCCTTATAAATATCTATCAAGTCAGGTTGTGCCCCAAATCTATGTTCCTCGATACTACAAAATGCAGAAAATTTTAGGAACTTAAGCATATTTTTGTGATTTTTTATGATTTTATAGAATTTTTATAAGGTTTTCTATGTTTCAAAATTTTTAGGGTCTTTGTTCATGATGACACCAAAGCTTGCTCAGGTTAAGGAGTTAATTAATGTGTCGTTGTTACCTAACCCGACTAGATAGAAATTGAGAAAATTATTCAACCACAAAATAAATCAAGCAAGTAAAACAAGTGGTCTAAGCTACTTTTATTAACTTGTAGCGACTAGGGTCGGGCACAAGGGGCAACGGTTAAAAACTAGGTTGCCAATTCAAAGAGAATCAAAGGATTTTAATTATATTTTTATGATTTTCCGATTTTTAAGATATTTATATTTTTATTTTTAAGGTAAATAAAATAATGAAATAACGAACTCTCACACACTCTTTTTGGACTTTTCAAATATGGTAAAAATAGTCAAAAAATCAAGTAAAAATATTTTTGTGATTTAACTATTTTATACTATTTCTGTAATTTTGTGGAAGATTTTTAGATTTTAATGGTTTTTTCTTAAAATTTAAAGCTAATGCAATATAAATAGTTCATAATCAGGAGTATTTTTCAAATTAAAAATATAAAATAAGCTCAGAACTCCTAAAAGATATTTTTTTATCAAAAGTATACTAAATATCTACAAACAGAGACCAAAATGATGATTTTTGAATTTTAAAATAATTTATGTGATTTTTATGGTATTTTTAGGGTTTTGCAAATATTTAGAGTTTTATAAGAACTAATAAGATGAAAATTGGTAGAAAATTAAACAATTCAAAATAGAGCTACTATATATTGTCTAGATTTTTTAGTGTAATTTTCGATTTTTATGAATTTTCTAAGGCAAATAGGGATCTTTTGTACTTTTTATTTTTAGTAATAAATAAATAGAAGAAAATCAACACACAAAAAAATAATGCAAAGAAAATGCCAGTTGGAACTGCCTATAGTTTTTATGGATTTTTTGACTAATTTTGCCATTTAATGAAATTAATAAAATAATAAGAAAATAATATGGCAATTAAGAACATACGTGCAATTATTTTAAGTTTTAGGGCTTGATCAATAGTAATCAATAAAACCTTAGGGGCCAAAGATGTGAATAACCCAACTAAAATGTGTGGTACACGTGATTCAATTTCACAAGGGTATAATTGTAATACTTTAAAACTACTTTTATTCCAGTAACACATGAAAGCTTAGATTCACAACAGCAATGACCCAAAGAAACAGGTGAATGCGCACATAAGTGTGGCTCGGCAAGACTATAATGCAGATATAGAGAATATGAGGTCCTAAATGCAAATGATCATTACTAAGTATTACATTTATTGTACTAAAAGAAAATAAAAGAAAGTACATGGTGGAAAGTGAAGTATACCCTCCCGGTGAATGCAGTGCGAGTGACGTCTACGTACGACTCTGATATGCTTTGAAAAAGATTTGACGATGCGGGGTCTGTCATGGGATGAGCAACTAAGATCTAATGGTGCAGGTATGGATCTAACAATCATGATCATCTAGCATTGACGTGCAGCTGGATTGTCCCTAGATTTGATCGGACCTCATAGTTTTGGGCTTGAAAAGAGTTGTCCCGATTAGATCTGGAAGAAGGCCCTTTCATCTGATGGCTAGGAGAGGCACTAGAAAAACACAAAGAAGGGACCACTTGTTGAGATTTGATCGTGAATATTGGACGTTGCACGACTCAAATCTGTTAGCTGAGGGGTCCAACAGCTCACTGGAGGGAAGCTGCGTCGGAGGGGATGCTTGGATGAGACAAAGAACGGCTCGATGGAGATCTGGAGGTGGAGTCACTTGGAGCTGCTCCGCCATTGTTGTTAAAGGCTGAATCAAGCTCCACTCGCACTGGTAGACCTGTGAGATAACTCAAGGCTCGGAGACATAGCTCCGACTAGGATTATTGGGAATATAAAAGCAAGAGAGCGGCGTGGATGAGTGGTTGCCCTCCAACAAAGTTGAAGGATAGAGGACTAGCCCAAAATCTGATCCTAGGATAGGTTTAAGGTATGATCAGGTTGCGAGGGAAGATGGAGGGTGAGTAGGAGAGAATATCGATGTGGGTAAATGACAGAGATGGGCTCCAGACCCGATGATTAGAGCAAATATGGCGGACGATGACTGATGGCTGAAATTGAAAAGAAGTAGGAAAATAGAGCTGATAAAGGGTACTTGAAGCTACATAAATGAAGGGTAAAGTTTAGCGAAGTGATTGACATGTTTTGGTCTCGACCCAGTTGCAAGAGGCTGAGGAGGCTAGTCACGATCGAGGATTTCAGCCACGAGCGAGCTCAGCACTATTGGCCACCAATCCAAGCTCCAAAAGGATCCTATGGAGTTATGACACTACCCTAAGGATCAAGTGGATGAAAAGGCAGTGCAGAGAGAACTGCTGCATGGTGGAGGCGGATGGAGATGTTATATAGGCACCTAGGTGAAGGATATGGTTAGATCCTCAAGCGCATCACGGAAGCGTGAGCGTCGCATCGAATACGACGAAGAACGACTAGTCGCACTAGTTGTTCTATGCAGCGGAAATTAAAAAATTTTCTTGCGACGAAACCACATGATCCAAGAACACTTCTCGGATCGTTTCGTCTAAACCACAAACAAGTATTAAGTTTACCTCTTGAAGCGTGGTTGCGATCGAGTCTCTAAACAAAGAGACCTCCTGTCTCAAGTCCGATCCGACGGAGGAGACGCTTGCGAGCGCGGGGATGAACCGCGTGCTTCTCGCAATCCATGTTGATGATCCAAGCGGCGGATCTCCTGATCTCGACACACGAGATCCGATGTCTTCTTCACGAGCGGGGCGCACCGAAGGAGACGGAGATCCTCGAGCAAACCATCGGGCAGCATAACGACGATGCCGCGGCGATGGAGAACCTCTCTAGGGCATCCATGGTGGACGGCCACATGAGAGAGAGAGAGGACGTGTAGAGAGAATGAGAGAGAGAGAGATTTGTTGCCTCAACTTATGTGCCCAGAAGAGCAATGGGGTGCCTCTCCTTTTATAGGGTTTTGGGATCTATGGATCTCAATCCATGTGTCAACACAAATCCAATGGTCCACATTAATTTGTGTTTCTTTCAATGGTCATGATTTGTTGCTAAAAACACAACAACAATTAATTTAATTTAGGTTAAATATATATTGATAAATCAATATAATTTAATCACCAAATTAAATCAATTCACATTGGAGATAATGGAAAGGAGGCTCCTCCCTTCCATAATGGTGGCCGTCCCCCCTCTCCTATTAGGAAAGGGAGATTCCAATGCAATCTCCAAGATTGCATATATCTCCAATATTTGCAACAACTTTTGTTGCAAATTATCTCACAAAAATAAATCCAATTTATTTTGTGAACATTGCAATCATGCCATTGGATAATTTGTGAATCATATTCACAACCCAAAACAAAATGTAAATTACATTTTCAATTTGATGTTCAATGTGGATCCAATTCACATTAACATTTAATTAACAAATGTAAATTACAAATAGCTCTCTCTTATATATTATAAATCACATTTATAACATATATGACTAATATGGATATTGTTATCCACATTATTCATATCCATGATAATTAAATCATATTTAATCATCTTGGATCTCTATTCTCTTGTGTCCAAATAATATGAATCACATTCATATTACTTACATCTTTGATAATCTAATTATCTAAGATAGCTCTCTATATGAATCAAATTCATATTAATCATGATAATTAAATCACATTTAATTATCCATATTCTCAATGCTCGAATACATATATCAACAATAGAATTATCCATGAACTCCTTCAAGGATAATGCGCTTTCTCCGCAGATACTTGGAGATAAGGACAGGGCGATTGTATTGTTCCACGTATAGTGACATGGATATTGAGATCGTGTCTCAAATCCAGATCGCGGGCCTCCCATAGATGCTTGATTAAATCAAGACCGTAAATCTAATCTTCTTATTGCATCTGAATCATATTCAGATCAATGTCCAACACTTGGACCAAGATCAGATTACTTCTCTACTGAGAGGAGTCACTAAAATCCAGACCCGTTTCATCACTCCCTAGGAATGGAAGCGTCATGGTTATACAATCGTTTATGATCACATCACCCTCAGGTATTCCCAATACCTGTACATCCTGCATACTGGAAGACTCAGACTAAACCCGAAGTATTCGATCAACTTTATACTGTCTACTTCATGGTTTTTATCAGTAAGTTTCTCATTCGACCATTGGGAGTCGGTATTGATCATATACTTTCCAAAAGCATATATCATACCTAGGTCTTGATCATATACTTTCCAAAAGTATATATCAAACCTACAAATTCAGTCAAGCTTCCAAAGCGAGACGACCGTGCGCACGGAATTTGACTCTTCCCAATATCTCATGAGTGAGCTCATGTCTTCCGGTTCAGTAACTGAACCTGTATGATCCCTTTGAGAGATCGTATTACTCATATGCCCTTATATGCACACCAGCGCGCCGGTGTGTAGACCTTGATTAGGTCATCAACCTATTGGTCTGCCAAATGTACATACTTAGACATATAGCAACACATCTGTCTCCGGTCAGAGGATGCGTGCCTATATCCTGACAGCATACGATATAGGACTTTGGTTATCTCGATCTCGTTAAGTCAACTCTTTGACCTAACTAATCTGACACCTCCGAATCTCTATTCCTATGCAGAGGACCTGCATCAAGAGGTCGGTCAGATATCAGCCTTCAGAGATAAGGATTGCCATCTCCTACTCAGGCTGGAGATCATCTCTTAACAATCATCTGACGGTGCTTGATGAGTCCTCAATCTAACTCTTTAGATATTCATTCAAGCACCAGCCTCTATGATTCAATAGTTGAATCAACAGCTGTATGATCATCAAGATGGCCATGGTACATAACCCTAATTGTACTAAGGGACCTATTATGCAAATTATGTATTCTTCATTTCAGATTAAGGAGTGAATTGCAATAACATTTATTGCATAATGGCTCGCCGTGGGCTCGCATTTCCAACAATCTCCCACTAGCCCAAAGAGCCATTAATGGGCTAATCATTTAAACCCGCACTCATGTGACAATCATAGGCTATTAAGAAAATAGCTAGGTAAGCTGATCAGTCACTCTGTTCCCGCGAGACTACGCCAAGTCCTTTTACGGCACTTGCGTATCCCTAGTAACAGTGCTCGCATCCAATGCGAAGGTTGCATCTTATGCAACCAATACTCAATATTGTCATAGTGTCCTTGACACTTTAACTCGATTAATTATTATAACCAGTATTCCCATAATCCTTATTAGAATACCTTCATTCCCGGATATCTCTATCTCCTGAGGTATCTAAAGTTTAGACCTTTATAGATCACTATCTACATGGTCTTAAACTTTTGAAGATAAGACTTTGAGATTACTATCTCAAAAATCTCCTCATCTATGAAGATTTTGTTATTACTGCAATCAAGTGTTTTATCTCTACAGTAGGATTAGTAACAATTTACTACTCCCACTGCATGACAGACATCTGGTATTTGTACACTCTAGCATACACTCAGCTTCTCGTAACTAATGCACAAGTGCAAGTAGTTGTAGCATTTACTTCCTCAACTCTTTGAGGTGCTATCCCTTAAGATAGGTCAGTACCATATCTTAAGGGTTAGAAGCCTTTCTTGGAATTTCTATGAATAGAATATGTCCAAGGTATACTACAAATGTCACAGTCCAATTATCCTCTTCTCTTGGCTTCTAAACAACTTCAGAACTAAGATCTAAGAGGTATCTTTGAAATCATATTTCAAGATATGGAATAACCAGATTATAAAACACTTATTATTATTCTTATATCATTTTAAATGATTAGGATATCATCTACATTTAGCGCAATGAACACATAGGCACTCCCACTAAGTTTCGCATGGCTCATCAAGACTTCATTTGAAATCATAACATTTATAATTTCATCAAATCTTATGGTCCATCTCAAAGAAGCTTATTTGAGTCCTTAAATGGATTCCTTATCTTGCACACCTTGCTTTCCTCAACCATGAAGCCCTGGGGCTACTTCATGTGAATATCCTCAGTGAGATATTCATAGAGGAATGCAATCTGGACTTACATCTCGAAGATGCAATAGTCAAGTTGTGTAGCTAAGGTTAGCAATATTCTGATGTTTTTAAGCATGTTCACCGAAAAGCAAGTCTCATTGCAAGCAATGTCTTCTCTTCCATGTGTAGCTCATTGCTACGAACTATGCTTTGATGGTATGTACCTTCTCATCAGGTTCCCTTTCTCTTGAAGATCCATCTACACCTTTACGGGTCTTACCCATATAGGTGGATCCTCGAGGGTCCATATACAACACTTGTACATGAAGTCTACATTAGACTTTTATTGCTAACATCCATCTATCCATGCTATGATCTTCAGAAGCTTCATCACATGAAGTTCGATCATTGTCAGATTTCTCTGACACATGGAATCCATCCTCAAACTTATTTGAAGAGGTTTTAGTGTTTCATCTTCAATTATCCTTTTAGTTTCCAATTTTAGGAGCCTCATTATCTTTTCAATATTAAATGAGTTCCTACACTTCATTTTTATCTTGATTCTTAAGAGTCTCAACCTCCAAGAATCACATTCTCAGAGATGAGATATTTCAAGAATCTCAAGATCATAAAGTAGGTATCCAATACCATCCTTTATTTTCCTAATGAAGCAGCACTCTCAAGTGCTAGATTCCAACATACATGGAACCTTATTAAGGATATACATTGTAGTCTCTACTACACATACATACCTGGAAACTAAGGGATAATTATGCTTAAAATTCATCATTGATAAGATCATGTCACACATGATCCAATTGTATCTACCTATAACTCTATTGAGTTAAGGTGTGTTAGGAGGATTGAGATAGAAATGATATTCATATCTCTATAAGGTATTCTTTGAATTTATCTAACAGGTACTTGCTACCTAGATTAGATCAAAATCATTTTATCTTCCTTCAAACTTTGGTTCTAAACCAAAAATAATGAAATCTTTGAACATTTCAAAGGTTTCTTAGGTGAAGAGAAGAAATCTCATATCATACATAATCATCAACAGATATCACATATCCATAATGTTTACTATGATATAGATGATCTACATACATCAATATGCATGAGATCCTGAATACCTTGGCATCTTACACCTTTCTTTAAGAAGGGTGTATTGGACATTTTACTTTGAATACAATATTCATAAGTATGTAAGTTTTGAAATTTTAGACATTCTAAAGTTTCATCTCTTACTAGTCTATTGATCAAATCAATAGACAAATGTCCAAGGCTTGATGCTAGATCATTGTCAAATGATCTTCATCCTCCTATTGATCTTAAGGTTTAATTTCAGTATTTAGAAATGTTAATGAACCATTCATTAATTTTCTAATTTAGTGGAGTCCACTAGATTTTAGATTACTATCTGAAATATCTCCATCATAACTTTTTATGATAGTTCTACCTCAGAATTCATGTTTATTTCCAACATTTAGAAACAAACAATGAGTGTAATCTTATATCTAGGTCATAGAGACATTCTCTAAGACTAAGGACTCTCCCACTGAAATTAACAAGTCTATCAATCCAACAGAGATTGTTGCAACAATTGCATCAATATCCATGTGGATAACTATAAACCTTTAAGATCAAATTTTCCAGTCTTCTAAAACATATGCAACCTATTGCAAATGTCATCAGAAGATTGAGATACAATTATTTGACTTTATCTTATCAATGATTTATGTAGATTAATCTGATGCTCCATCCGAGTCCTTCTCTAAGGATTCTAGATAGACTTGATAGTCATACTATCAACACATCAACTTATTGCAGTATTGGCATTCATCCAACTCTTCGGATGACATATGGAAGTCATAGATGTATAGTCAACTCTTTGACCATACTTCTTACTCGGGTCCAACCCATGCTTCCACTGCGCTCCCTTTATCTATAAGCAACCATTGCTTAAGACTAAGGATCTCTTATGTAAGAGCATTTCAACATTTATACATGCTTCATTAAATTCATACAATATGAATATTATGAAGCTTCATGAATGACCAGAGTATAGATAGTAGAATGATGACACTCATCATCTACATCCATCTAAACTCTTAAAACATAGGTTCAGGTAGGTACTCAAACAATTTGAATACATCATCTCTTATAGAGCCACTATTATGCATGATGCAATGAACCATCTCATTCATGTTAAATGTCAAGAGCACATATGTATGCCAGAATATCTTCATTAATTTTATAAGGATTATTTGACAATTACGATCATCATCGACATGTCACTTCCAAAGTACATCCGATGAGAGATCAAGACTATAGAGACATACAAACCCTAGGGTTGTAGTCCTATTATCTATTTAATTGTCATTCCTCAATATTATGAGGAAACTTGCACATTTCAATCACATACATTATGTGTCCAATTGCAGGTACAATATCTGGATCATGAGTCCAATCCATGATATTTTACTGGTTATTATTGAGTATATCATTGAGTGGGTTTTAATGAAGGATTATCTGAAATAAGAAATTTGCATAAATATATATATATATATTACTTTGATTTAGGATTTTTTATATCAAAGTTGTCTTGTCTTGTCAACACTGAAAGTTCATTCCCTTAATCACTTTCAATGTAAGAGATATACTTACCATTATATCTCAACAAGATCTGGGATCTCCTTCCTTATCTTTGTTGCATCCCAATAATATGAGAACCTACAACTCGGATAAAAAGAAGCGGGAACACATTCCGCCTTGCAAGTCCAACTTGCATCTCCCAATTCGGTCTTTAACACCCGGGCCCACCACCCCTAAGGCAATGTTGACCCGTCATTAATTGAACCAACCGTCAACAGGAATAAAACTCGCTATGCGCAATCCAATATCGCCCCAATAATATGAGGACCCGATATTGGGGTCACTACGCATACGTCCTTACTCTTTCGAGAAGCGAAGAGCCCGATCCAAATGGATCGTATGCAGGAGCTGTCACTTCGGACAGGCGTCTCCTACATACAATATCTGGCGACGGAACCCTTCGCCTTGACGGGAGACCATGGATGTCACTTATGTGATCCTCCATATCATATTCAAATTCTAATTAATCATTATGAATCATATTCATTATGATTAATTCTTCCAAGGGAAATAACACATCTATTTATAATAGAGTGTCTTAATTTTAATTGGATTCCAATTAATCTAATCATATTAAATTAATGATCCAATTAATATCCAACAAACATTTTAATAGTTACTTGAATTATGGTATTATCTCAAATACGTATTATTTCGAATTTTAATAATTAGAAAAATACATCTTAATCCCTCGGACATTATCCCGGCCCTACCCGCTGTCATGGCCAGTACCGACGAGAGTGGGACAGACCACATACGTTGCAACCCGCAACCCCAATGCTCTCCGACTAGGCACCATATCCGCCTCGGGAAAGGATAATGCCAAATTGATTAATTTGTACTTGAGATGATCATCGGTTCTTCAACCGAAATTGTACCATATAGTAATAATCAAAACATTTTTGATTAACATTATAATGAGATTTGCTAAACAAATCCCAAGTCCTATTCAAGCAACATGTTTGTTGGAATGTTGATCATGTAACCAATCTTGATCTAGATCACATCTAATCATTTGTTGGTTAGGGCAAAGTCATTTAAGGACATAATTATCATTAAATATTTCACAAATATTTATGCATAATTATTCCATGAAATTAAACATTTTAATTTCACTACTTAATTAAATGACAATCACTAGGTTCTTGATTAGGAAAGTATTTTCAGCAGTGACCCTCACTTACTAAAAATACCATATCTCAATCAATTTAAATCCAAATTAAGCAAAGTAAATTTCTAAAGTTTGCTAACTTGATTTACAACAGAACCCAAGTGATTTGCACGCATTTCAAGGCGTTTCAAATCCACAATTAACATCTTAATTACGTCATGATCCGCAGTCCCCGAAACAGTGGATACATGTTCACTAAAATGAGCATATCTGGAGCAAACGGAATCGAAATCACGCAAACTCAGATCCTACGGTTTCCTTATTTAATGGGGAATAAAATCCGTATTTAAACAATTTAAACAGTGCCGAAAATAATATCAAAACAGAGATGCGAAAATGAAATGCAAGAAAACTTTCGCAAACCCTAATGAACCCAAGTCGTCCTCGGTTTATGGATCGTATCCAAAACCACCGACCTAAGGCTCTGATACCACTTGAAGGATATGGTTAGATCCTCAAGCGCATCACGGAAGCGTGAGCGTCGCATCGAATACGACGAAGAACGACTAGTCGCACTAGTTGTTCTATGCAGCGGAAATTAAAAAAATTTCTTGCGACGAAACCACATGATCCAAGAACACTTCTCGGATCGTTTCGTCTAAACCACAAACAAGTATTAAGTTTACCTCTTGAAGCGTGGTTGCGATCGAGTCTCTAAACAAAGAGACCTCCTGTCTCAAGTCCGATCCGACGGAGGAGACGCTTGCGAGCGCGGGGATGAACCGCGTGCTTCTCGCAATCCATGTTGATGATCCAAGCGGCGGATCTCCCGATCTCGACACACGAGATCCGATGTCTTCTTCACGAGCGGGGCGCACCGAAGGAGACGGAGATCCTCGAGCAAACCATCGGGCAGCATAACGACGATGCCGCGGCGATGGAGAACCTCTCTAGGGCATCCATGGTGGACGGCCACATGAGAGAGAGAGAGAGGACGTGTAGAGAGAATGAGAGAGAGAGATTTGTTGCCTCAACTTATGTGCCCAGAAGAGCAATGGGGTGCCTCTCCTTTTATAGGGTTTTGGATCTATGGATCTCAATCCATGTGTCAACACAAATCCAATGGTCCACATTAATTTGTGTTTCTTTCAATGGTCATGATTTGTTGCTAAAAACACAACAACAATTAATTTAATTTAGGTTAAATATATATTGATAAATCAATATAATTTAATCACCAAATTAAATCAATTCACATTGGAGATAATGGAAAGGAGGCTCCTCCCTTCCATAATGGTGGCCGTCCCCCCTCTCCTATTAGGAAAGGGAGATTCCAATGCAATCTCCAAGATTGCATATATCTCCAATATTTGCAACAACTTTTGTTGCAAATTATCTCACAAAAATAAATCCAATTTATTTTGTGAACATTGCAATCATGCCATTGGATAATTTGTGAATCATATTCACAACCCAAAACAAAATGTAAATTACATTTTCAATTTGATGTCCAATGTGAACCCAATTCACATTAACATTTAATTAACAAATGTAAATTACAAATAGCTCTCTCTTATATATTACAAATCACATTTATAACATATATGACTAATATGGATATTGTTATCCACATTATTCATATCCATGATAATTAAATCATATTTAATCATCTTGGATCTCTATTCTCTTGTATCCAAATAATATGAATCACATTCATATTACTTACATCTTTGATAATCTAATTATCTAAGATAGCTCTCTATATGAATCAAATTCATATTAATCATGATAATTAAATCACATTTAATTATCCATATTCTCAATGCTCGAATACATATATCAACAATAGAATTATCCATGAACTCCTTCAAGGATAATGCGCTTTCTCCGCAGATACTTGGAGATAAGGACAGGGCGATTGTATTGTTCCACGTATAGTGACATGGATATTGAGATCGTGTCTCAAATCCAGATCGCGGGCCTCCCATAGATGCTTGATTAAATCAAGACCGTAAATCTAATCTTCTTATTGCATCTGAATCATATTCAGATCAATGTCCAACACTTGGACCAAGATCAGATTACTTCTCTACTGAGAGGAGTCACTAAAATCCAGACCCGTTTCATCACTCCCTAGGAATGGAAGCGTCATGGTTATACAATCGTTTATGATCACATCACCCTCAGGTATTCCCAATACCTGTACATCCTGCATACTGGAAGACTCAGACTAAACCCGAAGTATTCGATCAACTTTATACTGTCTACTTCATGGTTTTTATCAGTAAGTTTCTCATTCGACCATTGGGAGTCGGTATTGATCATATACTTTCCAAAAGCATATATCATACCTAGGTCTTGATCATATACTTTCCAAAAGTATATATCAAACCTACAAATTCAGTCAAGCTTCCAAAGCGAGACGACCGTGCGCACGGAATTTGATTCTTCCCAATATCTCATGAGTGAGCTCATGTCTTCCGGTTCAGTAACTGAACCTGTATGATCCCTTTGAGAGATCGTATTACTCATATGCCCTTATATGCACACCAGCGCGCCGGTGTGTAGACCTTGATTAGGTCATCAACCTATTGGTCTGCCAAATGTACATACTTAGACATATAGCAACACATCTGTCTCCGGTCAGAGGATGCGTGCCTATATCCTGACAGCATACGATATAGGACTTTGGTTATCTCAATCTCGTTAAGTCAACTCTTTGACCTAACTAATCTGACACCTCCGAATCTCTATTCCTATGCAGAGGACCTGCATCAAGAGGTCGGTCAGATATCAGCCTTCAGAGATAAGGATTGCCATCTCCTACTCAGGCTGGAGATCATCTCTTAACAATCATCTGACGGTGCTTGATGAGTCCTCAATCTAACTCTTTAGATATTCATTCAAGCACCAGCCTCTATGATTCAATAGTTGAATCAACAGCTGTATGATCATCAAGATGGCCATGGTACATAACCCTAATTGTACTAAGGGACCTATTATGCAAATTATGTATTCTTCATTTCAGATTAAGGAGTGAATTGCAATAACATTTATTGCATAATGGCTCGCCGTGGGCTCGCATTTCCAACACTAGGAGCATGGAAGGTTCGAGAGAAAAAACGCGATCCCAAGCGGATCCGACGCTGCCTAGGTATCCGTGAATCGCAGATAATGATTGATCATTCAGGCATAAAAACCAAGGCGAAAAGGGATCAGATCTGGGTAGAAGAATTGGAAGAAATCGAGTCTCGCAATGTGGATGGCGGTTTAGACCTAAGAGGGGGAAAGGTTAACCTGGGTCAACGGACTCGAGTTGACCAGTCAGAATTTTTGAAGTCATAAATGAAAGAGAAATCAAACAAGAATAACAAATGATTTTAAAAAAGTTATAAAAATAAAAAATGTTAATTATTTTACAAATAATTTTTTAGTGATTTTTCATTATTTTTATAATATATAATACAACATACAATATATATTTGTATTTATAAGTATAATATAGATATATATTATATATATTTTTTATTTAATTATTTTACATAAATACCTTATATTTTCTATTTTATTTATTTTCAAAATAATTTGAAGAATATAAGTATATTTTATGAGACTTTTGTATTATATTTTATATTCTCACATAAATAAAATTTTATTTATAATTATTTAAATATATATGTACACATTTTTATTTTATTTTTCTAAAGTTATTTATTTACTTACATAATTAAATATATGTAATATATAGGTTTAATAAAGGTATTTTTTACCTTTATATTAAAGTATATTATTTATTTTATTAAATAATTAAGTATATGTAATATATAGGTATATTACAAATAATAAAGGTGACAAAATAAATATCATGTGGGCACCTACATAGAGTTTCCCCTTTTTTGGATAAAAAATAAAAAGGAACTTTTACTTTGAATGGTTACTATGGATTGTGTTGAAACTGATATTTTCTTGATTGTTCAATTATTATCATTCATGAATCAGTAATGGCTCAGTATTACAATCGAATGTCAACGAGACCATAGCCCTATAGCCCCCTACCCACTACCTCATCAACCACAACCTCAAAGAGAAAGACCCACCTACAACAACCTCTCAATCTAGAGCTCCACCGACTCCCCACACATATCCTCACCCACAACTTCACCACCCACAACCTCTCCATAATAGTCCCAAAGTCCCCAACTACATCCTAACCCGTACAACCCCACCTATAACCTTACCTCCACAACCCCTTCCCACACAATCACATAGTCCCCTCCCTACCCTCCACAAGAGCCCTATATAGATATAATCCATAAACTAAAATCGGAGCATATTTGGAGCAAAAATTATATTAATCATTTTCTTAAATTTAGAGAAAAATCATATAAATCAAAATCAATATATATTTCATATATTTAGAGCAAATTTTAAAAATTTCAAGATATTAATCTTATAGACAGAAAAACCTAACCAGGTACAACAAGAATAGGGGCATGGAAGATAGTTGCCAATGGTTGGGAGGGGGAGGGGAAGAGGTTTTGCCGATGGCGAATTAGGGCAGTGAGTGAGGGATCTCAGGAGAGGAGGGTGAATGAGCAAGATAAGTGTAAGAAGTGGTTAATAGTTCTATAGAGGTATATTTATAAGAATCTTTCTTGATGGTTCCATAACAATTGAGGATAACTAACTAAATCCCCATTCTTTGAGTCGTTGTAGTCTAGGATTTTCCATACTTATCATGAGCTATCTTCACCCTTTTCTCGTAAATCACTATGAGGATATAGTTCGCGCTAAGTATATGGAGGCTGTATATACATTGTATAGACTTTAGCCATAACTCATACTTACATATTTTCAATAATATGGCTAATGTACTACATTGGGTAAGGGTATAAAATGAAGATTACCCTCATAAAATCTACACTAACACACTAACTCCTTTTTCTTTTCCAAAAATCCCATAAAAATTTGAAAATGGTTAGAATACCTAAAGGTTTGTAAAAATGTTTTCAAAATTTCACAAAAACATGCAAAAACTTTTGAAAATCTCATAAAAAGGTTTAAAACTAGAAAATGTTTTCATAAAAAGATTTCCCTGCAGTGCATAAGCTTTTTCTAAATGATTTTTGACAATTGAACATGTCTGAATAAAATCCAAGAATCGGAGCTTCTCTAGACCTTACTTAGTCTAATTTCAGAGGAACCTTTAAGGACTGGAATTGAAATGCTTCAGGTATTTTTTACTTAATTCTTTAGGTTCCATGAGCCGTGTTCACATATCAATTCAATGTGGTAACTAGAACCTTTCATGTCATCCACACGATTCCTTAGACTGCATCTTGACTTAGAACCTCACACACAATACTTAGCTCAACTGAGATGGTGTTGAACGTCGAAGGTGGCCCAGGAACCATTCTCGATGATTGTCGAAATCAGTATTTCAACTTGTTGTTTATCTGGTAGCCTGGACATCCAACGATTGGATATTGGATTGAAATAAAGCATCGGATGAGGGATGGTCAACTGGCACAACTTTTTTAAAATCCCAAAACATGGGCTAACTAAAAAATTTTATATCCGTCCTGGAAAACAAGAATGCATTGCAATAAAAATAAAGAAATATAAGAAATAAGTCCATATAAAAAAATCTAAAAATTTGGAGCATCAGAAAAGGCCTGATTCTGGGTAGAGTCTTGGTTACATTGACCAAACTTCACAAGGAAATACAACTACACTAGTCCATTCCCACTTCTTTTCACTTTCTTTTAGCTTCCCCCTTTTGTGGTAAACTAGCACGTACATGAATTTAGAAGGAAATATACTTCTCCCAGAGGATGAGTAACCAGAGGAGGAGACCACTGGATAGTTCAAAGGCATATCTGGGAAGAGCTAACACTATCCACACACTTGGTACTAGTCATTTCAAGGTTACAAGAGTATACGTTTGAAAGGACGGTTCTTAACAGACTGTTGAGTTGAACTGAATAAAGGAGCATGGAATCTAAGGGATGTTGAGTCACAAGTCCTAATATTAATATGGTCCGAACACATTAATAATCCAATGGATTTAATTGAGTTTCAAACTTTGATTTTGTAAGGACAAATTTAAAAAATCATAATCATTCTACCTTCTTTATTGTTCTTTTCTTTATTATTATTTTGCATCACTTATTCTCCTAATAAGTGTTTGCTAGGGACTAGCAAAGGTAAGTATATGGTGGTAATGAATACCCATTCATGCACCTTTATTCTTGCTTTTGTCTTTAAAACCATAGTTAAATACATGTACATATAGCAAATTTATACAAACTTTCTAACAGTTTTATGTAAATAGTATGTAAATACTCATGTTTAAAACAAAATAAATGAAAAAGAGAGAAAAAATGAAGTATAGTAAATATTGACCACCCTAAACCCCAATACTAAGTCAATATAGACTTGATCGATTTGGAATAAAGTAGGGAGAGATAATGGCAAACAAATACAAACAAAATAACATTGTAACCTTGAAACCCATGGTACAATACACTGAATATAGCTGAAACTCACACTGATTTATATACATTCTTACTCACTTCAAATTAAAATACTTTCAATACAAAACATGCACACAAAAATGTATAGAAAAAATACAAAAATAATTGCAAGTAAAAATAATGATCAGTGTGACTAGGACACATAGCTGAAAAAGCCACAATCGAAACTTCACATATCTACATCTTCTCTATATGGACTCAAAATTGATGAAACTCACCTTTTACTATACTCTAAATTTAATTAATTATTTAATTAAGGTGGTTTCATTAAAATTGGAGTTAAAATGCAAAGTTAGCGTTTGGGTCTCTATTGTGTTGTATGCATGTATATTATATCCGTTTTATTCAATCATCATATCTTTAGCTTTTTTGTATTTTTATATACTTCTAAATACTATTTGAAATACATTTAAATAACATGAAATAAAAACATTAAAAACTCATTAAAATAAATAATGCAACGAAATACATAGGTATACCACACGTTTGATATACATACCCATATTTATTTAGGTATATGCTAAAACTCGAAAAAATAAAAAACTAAAATACATATTTAAATAAATTATAAATATATAAATTATAATTATATAAAAATAAATTCTAAAATACAAATTAAAATTAAAATACACAAAACATAGGTATTTATATGTATAATTATACTTGTAAAAATTAACATATAATAAGTGGGTCGATAAAAAGAAATAAAAAACACCTAAAATAGAACATAAAATAAGAAGCAACTTCCATGTTTTGAGAAAAATTAATAAAATTATCTCCTATTTTATTTATCTTTTATTTTTATTTTTACTTTTATTAAATTAAAGCTTTGTCTTGTAGCGGTTGACATGGGCCAATGGGTGCCCGCCACTGGTTGACCCACTACTCAACTGACCCCCTACACATTTAGCTCTATAAGAACATCTAAATCCCTCATTTATTTTATTTTGCCTCATTTTACATTGAATGAATCTCCTCATCTAATTCGTGAAATCACCTCATGGTCCTTGCTCTTCAACACCGGACCAAATCTCTGGTCAATATCACATCGATCCATGCAGAAAGCCCAAGTCTTTCAAGCCTCTTCATCACGATAATAGATTATGCGAGTCGTTGGGTTGAGGCCATCCCCGTCTGAGCCGCATATGCTAATACCGTATGCAAATTTTGAGGAAAAATATCATTTCACGGTTCGGGGTACCTAGAGTCTTAATTTTAGATGGGGGACTTACTTTATCAACGACAAGGTAAGGACCCTTGCTAACGAGTTCATCATTGACCATAGAGTTGCCACTCCATATCACCCTCAGTCCAATGGTCTTGCTGAAATATCGAATAGGGAGATCAAGACTATATTGCAGAAGGTTGTCTATCCAGACCGAAAGGATTAGTCACATCTTTTGGACTCGGTCTTGTGGACCTATCAGATCTCCTTCAAGACACCTTTGGGTATATCTTCCTTTCCACTCGTTTATGGCAAGCCATGCCATTTACCTGTGGAAATCAAGCACAAGTCAATTTGGGCAGTTACAGAGTTATTATTGGGTCCCAAGAGTGTAGGAGATCAAAGGAAAGCAGAATTGGCAACCCTGGAGGGGTTGAGAGATACAACCTTTTCGAGTATCCTATAATATAAGGATAGCGGGAAGATATGACATGATTCTCATATCACCCATAAACAGTTTGAGCCAAATCAGAAAGTATGACTATTTGATGCTAAGTTGAAATTATTTCCAAGGAAATTACAAAGCAAATGGAAGGGACCATACTTGGTCAGAAAGGTGCAAAACAACGAAAGAATTGATATGTCTGAATTGTCACCTGATTCCACCTTTCGGGTTAACGGTCAACATCTGATGCCATATCTTGATCATGATCCGTTGATCGTTGACGTTGTCCTATTCATTTTGTCTGAGATGTGATCTCTGACTCACATCATTTTCATCTCATACCTGATTATCACTTCTCCTTCGCAACTATATAGAGCCAAATTGTCTATATCATACATTCTTTTTGTCTAGCATCCCGCCTTCATCTTATGATTATGCTATACTAAGGGTGCGCTTTAGCTTAAGTATGGGGGTATCAAACCTTGATTATTCATTTGATTAATTTACCTTTATTTTACTGCCTATACTTAGAGCTAAGTATAGGGGAGCTAATACATGTACATCCTATTCTTCAGTTTTCCCCTTTTATAAAATTTTCTATACTTAGTATTAATTGGTCCTAAGTATAGGGGGATCACCGACTTCTATTAATTACATTCTTTCATTCATCGTTGTAGTATAGCATTCTTTTTGCCTCCTCATACTCAGCACGAGTTATATCGTTTTTTATCGCTCTTTGATCTCTCTGAGGACATCGTTCGAGCTAAGTATAGGGGGTGTCATATGCACACACATACACATACTTTAACCATAACTCGTACATTGAGAAGTTTGTGTATATTAATAATATGGCTAAAAATCACAAAAAAAATATAAATTTTCTTGTACATAAATGTTTGTAAACTCTATTATAGAAAGTTTTGTAAAATTATTTGTAAAATCTGTTTATAAAACCCTTTGTAATTTTTTTGTACAAACCTTTGTAAAAATATTTTGATTGGAAAATTTTTGTAAATATTTTTATATCAAAATTATGTATATAGTACAAAATTTTTGAATAATTTTGAAAATAAATTTTTGCAAAAATTTGTTTGTAAGTGATTGGAGAGATATTTCGGAAAGTTTTTCCTTACATTCAAAATTTTTCCATAAAAAGTTTTCATATTTGAAATTTTTTCACAAAAGGGTTTTGTATATACTTGCATGTATATACTTAGGAATCATGCTTGAGATATAAACTAAATTGAAATTAAATTAAAAATAGAACTTGGTTAAGACCTTAATCCACTTAACTTCAGAGGAACCTTATAGGATTTCGGGTTAAGACATTTCAGGTCTATAGTGACTTAATTCTTTGAGTCCACTAGTCTATGTTCACATGTCCTCCTGATGATCCTAAGTAGAACACTTAAAAACACACGCATGACTCTCAGAGACAATGACGAGCACCTTATACGAAGCTCAACATAGATGAGGTGGTGAGGAGGCATAATTCTTTGGCTTGGGGTAGCATACGAGGGTAGTACTGCTAGCTGGAACCTCTCGTCTTCCTCTAGGGAGGGATGTGCACCTCAACCTAGTCTAGTCGCATTGAGGTCTAAGGAGAGGAGTCTGTGGGTTGCAATAAACCTTCAAAAGAGGGGTAGTCTACTAGCACAAGAAGAAAAACTTCTTATGTATATGTTGCACCATGTACATATGTTGTACATATGCACATCAAAAAATGTGTAAAATCAAGAAAAACTCGAAAAAATGGGACATGCCTGATTGAAAATAAAATGCTTGTCGGAGTGTATATAGTCAATAAAGCAAAGCTTATGTATTCCACCGTCTCATCTCATGGAATCTTGCAGCTCGAAACTTGGCTACACTGGTTAAACTCCAAGGGATACGTGGCTATACTGGTCATGGTCCATTCTCTTCTTTCTCCCACTTCTTAAGCTGATTGAACTTCAACATAGAAGGGAATACCCCGCTCCTCGAGGAAAGAGCTACTAGACCTGGGGATTAGAGTTACCTTGTTGAGGGAGGTTGCTTCTTTGCCATTTTTGAGGTGGGGTTCTACATCTCACTACACAGTACAAGGAAAGATTCATAGTCATCAGAGTTTGCGTATGTAGGCTTGCTCTGAAATGGTTATTTAGGAGTCTTAATGATAGAACTATGGAACTTGAAGATTGTTGAGTCTTGAACTTATTTCTCAAAAAGTTTCCTCCAAACTAATAATCCAAAGGTCTGACTGAGCTCCATACTTCAATTTAGTGAAGATAAGTTTAATAATCAACCTTGGTTCTTTTTCTTTTCTTCTCTTCTTTTTCACTTCTTTTTCAAATAGGTGTTTGATAAGGGACTAGAAAAGGTAATATATAGGGGGATGATGAATCTGCGATTTTCATTCTTTATTCTTTTATTTTAGTCTCATCTTTTAAGAAAAATCACCTATAAATACTTGTAAATACAATAACTTAATATTTTGCATGTCATCGTTAATATCTCACATTTAGCATTTATTTTATAAAAATAAAAGAATAAAGAGAAAAGAAAAGGAATGATGTATTTAGAATAAATGCAGACTGACCCAAATCCCAAGAGAAGGTCACGCCTTGACCTGATCGTTAAAAGAATAAGTAGAGAGAGATAAGGGTGCACTATGTACTGCACATATCACCTATAGTTATAATAATAATTTAGTTATTTATTTTTTACATTTTTAAACACTTGTATATAATTCTAATAACAACATAAACATAAAATAAAAAGTCAGAAAAAATAAAATAAAATAAGCAATTCCTTGTACAAAAGACACATGTATATAATACAATAACTATTTATTCTACAACCTTAGCTAATTTACAAAAATAAAATAAAAATAATTTTATAATCCTTAAATTATTATGTAAATAAATAAAATATAAAATAAAAATAATTTTTTTGTAAATATAATAAAATAAAAATACATGTACAAATACATAGGTATAAAATACATGTACATAACACTATATACTGTATATATTTTATTTTATTTTTCTTATAAAAATTTAAAATCATAGAAAAATAGCTTATGCAATATTAAAAAATTTTATTTTATACATTTTTTAATTTAAAATATATTTTTATTCAATTTTCATGTATTTTTGTAAATCCTGGATTCCTATTGGGCCAGTTTAGACGTTGACCTTGGTCAATATCCCCTTACAGCCGGATCGGGTCTGGATTTCTCTCGTTGGAGCTTCTTCATCGATTTCTTGTGTCCGATGCCGATCACCTTTGGACTCGATTCGACCGCCTGACTACGCTCCTAGGATCTATGATCCTTGCAGATCCCTAGGTGCAACGGGATATGCCTAGGGTTGCGCTCCATCTCTCAATCTTTCCAGACTCTTGAGTACCCTATAAAGTCACTCATCCGCCTCCTACACACTCCAGCTCATCCCTCGCGCCACCATTCCCTCCTAGTTACCTTTAGTGGAGTGATAACCACAGGTGGAGTAGCTCAGGATCTGTCAAAGATGCCTGGAGACTCGTAGCTCGCAACGCGATCGGAGCTCCGCTGAAGCCTCCCAACCTGCTACAGCTCAGTTGAGGCAATAACCACCGCCATTCCATTTGCCTGGAGTTCTTGCTCCCGCCAACTGCTTCAGATACCACTCTTATCTCCCTTATTTTCGAGTACGATCCATCTTCCCATTTCATCCACGCCATAGATCCTCTGCTCTGACCAGACGATTGGAGCATCGTCTCGATCATCTATCCGCACCAATCGCCTCCCCTTTTCACCTTGTATCTTCCAGCGCAATCTTTCCCCCTTAGGTTCCCCCATCATTGTGAGATTAAGGTCCATACCTCCTCCCTCCATCTTCGCTGGAGGTCGAACATCATTCCCCATTGCTTCCCTATACTTCCCAAGAAATAACCTGACTGGAACCTTGTCCCTGAGTCGCCTTACCTCTTGTAGGTGTTCGTGCGCGCTGGAGTACCATCCGAAGTCCTAACTGCTCGGGTGGAGCAGCTGCAGGCGGGGCGTCGTCGTCATGCTCATTTGACTGACCAACTCACCATCAGAGCCATTCCTTGTTTAGTGGTTATTAGTGGTTATTTTTCTAGTTGACTGATCGGATTGATTGAGGACAACGACATTTCATATTTTTCCACCTTAGAGGTTTTTACCTAAGATCTGAGGTTACATAACCGTCGTGAAGTGACACCTGCATTGATTTTAATTTTTGAATCTATCGACGACAATTGGTAACGATGACAGTTCCAAAGAACATCCGCGGATATACTCTTCATCGACAGTTTGACTTGATGGGAAATGATGGTTCAAAATTATTATGGTTATGGTGTTTTCTTCGACGGTTGGTTGCCTATTCTCGACAGTTATAGGGAAGAAGTTGGTGGGTTATACGGTCGCATTAATTCAGTTGATGGAAGACACTTAAAACATAAGTAGATTATATAATTGAAGCTATTAAGAGAGCATCTTTCCAAATTTCATCTTGACTTTAGATGCTACACTATTGATTTGAGGATTTCCAGAGTACTATTCAATTCTCTTTCTTCTTTCTAGTATAGGAAAAGAGAAGATTTGAGAAGGTATTGAAGATTGGGAAAGTTGGATCGATTTTTTGATCAAAAACCATTGACTATGCTGGAGCAGCGAAATGATCACATATCCCTTCATCCTCTGAATATACCATTCTTTTCGATGGATCCAATGGGAGGGAGGGGAAGAGAGCTACGGTGCGAGGAAGGGGAGGCATTTGAACAAGAGAAGGTAGAAGGGGGAAATGAGGTTCTATTTGGAAATTCATATCAGACAATACAAGCACATATGTGAGCACATGTAGTCGCATGTTTACTAGCACAATTCGGGAACGCTTGTGGCCGCAATATGAGTGCGAATTTGGTCGCTTAGTATCGAGGTTGCACTTTCAATTATGCGACCATAGGTTGTGGGTTTGTAGTCACAATAAGAAAATATTTCTTTATTTTCCTGCTTTCCATCTTCAAGAAAAACATGGATAGGAAGTGTTTTTTTCCTATACAAATTCAGGCAGAAATACTCTTGTATTTTGCCCGAAACAAATACAAACAAGAATATTCTTTTTTAAAATTTTTTGGCAAATATAGGTACATGGAGATATTCATTTCCAGTTTATTTGGTAACATATACATATAGAAGGATCGTGTTCTTATATGGGTGGGAGCAAATATGACCATAACATTCTATAATACACACACACCTACACATTGTATGAAACTGTCTCTCTGGATTTGTTTGGATCGTGAATAATGTATTATTACCCCAGCAAATCTCGAGTATAGCTTTGCCTTCCATCTTCACTTTGATTAGTGGAGAATGCATTAAGTTTTCATCGTTTCTTTCTTTGCGTTTTCATTTCTCGACTACTGAATCATGACATCATTCAGCATTACAACTTGAACACGTCATGATTACATGATCCACTGTTCCTCGAAATATTCGTAATCATATCCAAAATTAGAGAGGATCGTCTGATGTAAGACTGTTGTAGGGGTGCTTCTGCAGTAACTGCGGGAGCCGCTCGATCTTGATCGAGTGGTTTGCACGATTTTGCATGGTACGGGTCCATAAAAAATACTAAATCATACGAACCGCTCGATCAAGATCGAGCGACTCCAACCGTTACTGCAGACTCTGCTGCGGTTCCGGGTAGAGCAGTGTGTCCATCCAAAATAGCCTATAATCTGAGTTGATTGAGAAGATCTCTCGGGCGGTAGAAGCACATCCCAACAGAAAATGGACTGGTTCTGAAAGAGCGCAAAAGAAGGGTGAGGAGGACCCCCTCGAATGTCTGCCTACCTTTAAACCCGTTTGCAATTGATGGGTTCACAATGTTTTCCAAAATTAGGCACTTTTAAAGGTTTGCTATGGGGCTTATAAATTGGGGATGGATCAATCACTCATTACCAGCAAACCATCCGGAGGAATAAGCAGAGGAGAGGAGACAGATGGCGCATGGGGTCGGGGGGCTGCCTTGCCGCAGTGCCATCCTCTTCTTCCTCCTGTTCATATCTTTAGGACAGCCTTCCCTTGCAGTCAAGAAAGCAAGTCCTCGAATACTTTGGTCGTCTCTCATCCTTTTGTGCGGAATTTTGATAATTTTTTTGTATGGAATTTGCAGGCCTACATCGTTTACCTGGGATCACATTCCCATGGTAGGGATGATGTTATAGACCATGAAAAGATTACGGACGACCACCATGACCTCTTAGCTTCCGTTCTGGGAAGGTAATCCTTTTCACGACGATCGAGATCTATGTGAACAAGAGACGTCTTTGTTAGTTATGATCTGTTTCATGTATCTCTGTTGCTGCTTGTTTAGTAAGGAGAAAGCTAAGGATGTAGTATTCCAGTCTTATACCAAGTCCATAAATGGCTTCGCGGCTAATCTTGAGGAGGAGGAGGCACAAGAGCTAGCAAGTACGTTCCATTTCCATTTGCATCTTTTGCCCCCAAAGGAAAATACATCGTAAACGTGGTTTCTTGTTTCTTAGGGCATCCCGATGTGGTGTCTGTTTTTCCCAACAGAGCACGGAAACTTCGAGCAGATATCCGCCTTGCGAGTTACCTCGGACTTGAGGATTCCCAGCAGAGGGTCCCCAGCAATTCTCTCTGGGCAAAGGCCAACTTTGGTCATGATGTCATCATTGGTGTCATTGATTCCGGTAATCCAGCTTTCCTTCTAGTTCTTCTACATTCATCATCGTATCGAATCCTGCTTACGTCTTTCATTCAACGAACCAGGAGTGGTGTCGGAGGAGGATAACTTCAATGATATAGGGATATGGACCTGTTCCCCTCGAAGTGGAAATATATGCCAGAATGACACGATTCCTTTGGAGCAAGGCGGTGTTCGGTGCAATAAGTAAGTCGTAATCACCTAGATCAAACATATTTGAAGGCATTCAACTGTTAATCTATATCATAGCTGCAAATGACACCTTTTAGTCGTTCATAACAAGCGTCCTTATGTTTATAGGAAATTGATTGGAGCAAGGTACTACGACAATGGCATCCTTAACCATATCAAGTTAATGCGCCCTGAAAATGAGACAAAATGGGATCAAGTTTGAAGTCAAACTTTTTCACCCCTCGCGACAATAACCAGTGCACCATGGTACGCTGAGCCTTAGCCTTGCTGGAAGCAACCCGATATCCGGAGTTTACATGGGAAGCGAGCGGCCTGTGGGCACGGTCCAAGGCACTGCTCCCGCAGCCCGCCTTGCGTCCTACAAAGTATTATACCATAATTTGCCTGATGATTGGAATTGCGTCGATGCTGACATCCTGGCGGCATTTGACGGGGCGATCCATGATGGTGTGGACGTGATATCGTTATCACTAGGAAGCGACGATTTTAGATTTGCCGGAAAAGGATCTGAGCGACTCAGTGTCGATTGGGTCCTTCCCATGCACTTATGCACGGGATCCCAACGGTGGCTTGCCAAGGAAACTTAGAAAGCCCCCGTGAAGATTATACTTATCAGGACAATGCGATCCCGTGGGTAACGAGCGTCGGGGCATCTTTCATGAACAAGCAATATCTAGCAAACATTACATTTGGGAACAACCCAGACAATAGTGGTATGCATAAATCTCGATATATAGCCGATGGCTTTTGCGATTCCACTCTGAACAGGAGCAATCAGACGTGGTCCGCATTAACTGGCTCATCTTAATCATGTGAAACATCTTGCAAGGGTGCATCCTTATACGATGCTGACGTGGAGCCCCTCCCTGAAGGAAAGTTCTTTCCGTTGACCAATTACCACCGTATCGGAAACGAGGGGAATGGAGTAATTTCTCGTTCGATCTAAAACTTTGATTATAATTTCCACAAAAATATGTGTCCATGCTTTTACACTCGTTTAGATAAAACCAGATTCAGTGTCAGTTGATCCCGAGCTTGGATTTCCATGTTTACAGATACTCATGTAGCCCAGGAACCTTTGATCCAGATCTAGTTAAAGGAAATATAGTTTTGTGTCTGAGTGGTAATGTCTACAAGACTCTCGAGGCGCTCAAGGAGGCCGGTGGCTTAGGCGCCATCATCGTCAATTGGAATGGCCTGCCAAAACTAAGCTTTGGGAAGCTACCCAACGTTGAACTTTCATACGATGATTGCTTTCCGCATATCCACAATTACACATTCAATACCTCGTAAGTTATCTATCCATTTGAAATAAAGTTTGTCGTTATAAGTAATATATTCATGGAGCTCATGTGGACGTGCAGGGCCGTGGCTTCTTTTACGCGCACCGTTGTAAGGTTCGGAGAGCCGTACGTAGCGGACTTCTCCACTCCCGGACCAAACAAAAACAATCCGGAGATACTTAAGGTATAAAACATGAGCATATGTTTCGAATTGTTTCTCTTAATAATTATTAATGGTTATATATGTTCCCTTCTCTCAGCCAGATGTTGTGGCACCTGGAGTCGTATTCGATATCAGGGCCAGCTCAATCTTGGCAAATGTATCAGAAAGACTACTTGTGGGCGGAACTTCGTTTTCAACCCCGATCGCCGCCGGAGTCGTCGCCCTTCTCAAATCACTCCATCCCGACTGGAGTCCATCCGCAATCAAATCGGCACTCATGACCACTGGTACACAACACAATAGTTAAACAACGGAAACTGCAATCAAATTTGCGTGTTGCATACTGATCATGAGATCGATACCTGCAGGAAAAGAGTGCCAAGAGGGCGATTGGAATAGGGGACGGTTGGGGCATGTCCGACATTCCTCATAATCTCCTTGTCGATTCAACACCGTTGGATTCCGGTGCCGGACATATTGATCCCAACGCGGCCGCGGATCCTGGTCTTGTCTACGATATCACCGTGGGACGATATCTCAACTTCATGTGTTCGCAAGGATTCAGCTCCGACTTGATCACAAAGTTTGCTTTGAGGTCGTACTCGTGCCCGAAGAGCTACCAAGAGTCATTGATCTCAATTATCCCGCGATAGTTGTCCCCGATTACAACTACAGCGCGGGCATCGTGGTCACTCGCCGGCTCAAGAATGTTGGTCAGCCCGGGACGTATTAGGTCAGCCTAGTGATGCCTCCCATGATCAACGTGGCGGTGAAGCCGACCATCCTCAGCTTCACCGCAGTGGGCGAGGAGAAGACGTTCGAGCTCTTTTTCAAGGCGACCGGCGCATTCAACCGTGAGCTACGGGAGCATGACATGGGATGATGGCGTGCATAAGGTCACCAGTCCTCTTATCGTGTGGGCCAAGTCGCATGAATTCCTCCTCCGGCCTCTCCTTCCTATAGGCAATGAGCGGAGCAACATCGAAATTCTCTCTCTGAGACATACGATAACTTACATCTTGGCGACGTTCTTGTAATTTGACTCCAAGGGAATGCAAATATATCGCCAAACCTTGCTTTGCTAATCATTGATTTCACGGAGCTTTATTCTTCCTTTTTTAAGAAAAAAAGGGCCTACACCGTGTAGGCGAGTGTCCAAAAACTTCACCATTTATCACCAAAAAAGAAACCATTTACACATCTCAGCCATCATTTACAACATTTGGTATGGAAGTATCATTTATAATGCCCAACCCTCAGCCATCATATTGGCATGCACCACAACACTCTCCGCGTGGAACCTGTCCTGTCAGAATATCACACCATTTTGTGCCAACCAAATTGCCCAAACGACCGTCAAGTAATTCGAACTTTCCTTTTCCGTGTAGCTCCAATCCACCCCCACAGATCCCCAGAATCTAGATGCATTATCCATACGATACGCCTGATTGTTGAAACGATTCTAGATCTCACTGAGCTATTACATAAAAAGAAGAGTTGGTCGGCATCCTCCGTACCTTCCAAGCACCTTGGGCGTATTGGATCCACCCCTTGGTTGAACCGCGTCAACTCTCCCTCGTCATCAACCTCCCTCTCCTTAGGATCCACAAGAATATTTCTTTTTTAATACGACTATACTCTATTTTGGTGAATAAAAGGTGAAGTTTTTTATCACACTTATGCAATAGAAGTCTTTTTCTTTCAAAAATATTAATTTCACTGGGCACAAGTGTGTGTGGAAAAAGGGAGTGCACACCCACTTTTTTTCATTATTTTTTATTTTTGGAATAAAACTTTGGAAAAATTATAAAATAAAGTAAATACTAAACTAGATAATAAGTATAGTATATAGATAATATACAGATAAAGAGATGTTTTTGGATTTATAAAATATGATAAATAAACTCAAAATCTCAAAAATAAATTGTTTTTATCTTTTTAATCTTTTCTCTATTTTGGTGGTTTTTAGTGTAATTTTTAGGCTTTTTATGGATTTTAATATAAATAAAATAACAAAATAAAGCAAATAAAAAATGAGAAGAGTGAAATGTGCCTATCTTTCTTGTCATATTGTGCCCCAAATCAATTTTTCCTTGATATTAAAAATACAAGGAAAATACAAGAACTTAAATATATTTGTGTGATTTTTATTGATTTTATAGAATTTTTATAAGATTTTTTGTGTTTTACAATTTTTAGTATTTTTGTTATATATTTTAGTTTGATTTTTTGGCATGCCAGAATACACAAAAATTTAGATAATATATTTCTTGGATTTTTTCAAGGTGCTTTGAAATTTTTATAATTTTTCAAGTTAAAATAGGGAAAATAGATATGTTTTTATATTTTTATAAATAGGAAAATAATTTTAATTATCTTGTGAAAAATACATGTGATAAAATAAGATTCCATGCACTTATTATAAATTTTCCTATAACTTTTAGGAGAAAAATGTTATTTTTAGTAATTAAAATACATATACAATTTAAACAACAACACCGGGACCCGTTTGTAATTTATAGAAAATTATAGAGCATTTAGTAAAACAATGATAAAGTCCCAGCGATATACATGCAATATTTATAAAATAAAATATCATATTCACCTTGTAGGGGTATGATGCAAATAAAGAAAACCAAAGGTCCAAACACGCAATTTATTCAAAAAGGTTTACTGTTAATACCGAAACCCAGAGGGGTCTAACGCAAAATGCTTGATGCCTCACATGTATGAACACATGAGCTAACCTTACTTTGACGAAAATGCAAATACTAGGAGTTCAGGGTCCTTACTACAATATTACATATATTTTTAAACTATAGAGGAAATATTAAACACTGAATATTAAATACAAAAATGCATTGGGTTAAAAATACAAATATCCAAGTTACGCTATCGAACGGTGCAAGATTCACCACGTAGCACTACATATGCATGAATGGTCTAGATGGTTGTGTACCCCTTCGCTAATGGAAGCCTAAGATTAGATCTTATCCCCGATCTAATAGTTGCGATTGTCTCGATCAGATGACTGTTATATGCATGGTGCCATGCTCATAGTCCAATGACCACGAGAGGACTTGGGAAGAACAGATAGAGAACAAACTGGTGGAGCTTTGATTTGATCAAGCTTGTGGCTCCGGTGTCCTCCCGTAAAATGATGGGTCCTATAGGATCCTATGGAGGTTGCCTATCAACTGGAGATCTTAGATGGGTCGAGGCCTTATCTGAGGAGGCTTGGAGGATTGATGAAGCTCAGAGTCCAGGAAGTGCTCCGCATGGCTCAATTCCCCTTGATATGGAGTATTTCAGCTTGTGGTCTTGCACAAAGCCTTCCTGGGCTCGAGAGGGTTTCCTCGACCCTTGAATGATAAAAGGGGAAATGGTGAGGGGCAGTGCTCTTCTACGACAGGTGGCAGAGGGAGTTCTGATCTCTCGATATTTGCAATATCAGGGTGATTAGATGTGTCGAGGATGTGAAGAATGTGATGGGGAACGAGATGGTGGCGTGAGGGACTCGAAACGGTGTCAAGAACAAGCGGGGTAGTGGATGGAGTCTAGAGCTCTGATGAAATATATTTGGTGATTTTAAGCTATGATGAATAAAATTAGATGAAATAAAAGATGAAACTAAGCTAATGTTATGCTACAAATTGAAAAAAACAAAGAAAAAACAGCCCACCTGCCTGGAATGGCTGGGAGCAGAGCAACATGGAGCTTGGCTCCGACGATGGTGAATCACGTCCCACACTCCTCCACATCTAAGATCAGTTGGGAAGCAACTCATGTCACTAAGGCTCACTCTCTACGTCAATTCTAGGGTTACATTGACTAAAACAGATTGCTCTTCAAAATTGGGAGAAGTATAAGTTATATACTTGTTGATCGAGAAGTCCTCTTCGCATAGGGTTTTCATGCTGATCAAAGCTGAACTCCGAATGAGCATGGGTCCGCATGAAAGGGCATTGTATTGCGAAGAGATCTCAAGAAGCAATCAAGCAGAAAGGAGGCATGGCTCAAGCTACAAAATTTGGCGAAGAAGTGGAAAAGACATGGCGAGGACCGGTCTAAAGGGGGACTGGAAAGATGGTCGAAATCAACACTAGGCGCCTCCTGATTGGGCCACATGGACCAAGTCAAGACACAATAGAGCTGAAAATAAAAAGAAAAAGAAATAAAATAGAAAATAGTTTTATCAAATAAAGTTTAAATCGTTAAAGTTGTTTCTTATTTTATGTACTATTTTAAGTGATTTTTATTTATTCGTATCAACTTATTTATTAAGGGTTAATTTCCATACGTATAATTACATGTGTATATACATATATTTTATGTATTTTATTTTTATTTTGTACTTTTATTATTTATTATCATATTTACAGAATGTATATATTTATAATATGATTAAATACGTTTTACATATTTTTATTTTATTTTTATGATTTTATTAACATACATAAATAAATATATGTATATACATTATAGGTATAATATACATATATATTATTTCACTATATTGTTTAAGCATATTTTATTAGTTTTATTTTATCTTTATATTGTTAATATATTTTAAATAATATCTACAATTATTTAAAAATAAGAAAGTAAAAATTTAAAGAATAAAATGTACATGCACATGGTACAATGGGACCCTAGAAAGCCAGCTTTTGCATCTAACTCTATTTTTAACGAAACTACCTTCATTAGATAGATATTTAATTTAGAATATAGTGGAAGTGAGTTTGGTGAATTTTGAGTTCATATGGAGAAGATATTGGTTTGTAAAGTTTCATTTAAGACTTTTTCATATATGTGTCCCAGTTGTACTGTGCATAATTTTTATTGATAATTATTTGTATATTTTCTATGTATTTTTCTATACAAATTTCATGTAGATCATTTTACTATTTGAGATGTATAAAATGAAGAATAAAATAGAGTAAAAATGGGTACTTTTGGTATACATAATTAGGGTTTCATGTACTATATTTGACCCTTACCCCTCCTACTTGTTTTCTTGTCGACCCAGTTAATATTGACTTATCTCGAGGTTTAGGGTCATTTAATATTTACAATACTTCATTTATTTTCTTTTCTTTACTCTTTTATTTTGGATTTAAATACAAGTATTTATGGTATTATTTATAAATAATGGTTAGTGTGTTAATTTGTACAAATTATTATTATTTACATGTGTTTGATAGGGATTTACAGACAAAGTGAAATAATAAATGTAGACGAATGGCTATACGCCTGTACCTACATATATATAGGTTCCTAGCTCCTTATATATAGGGGACCTTTCAACAGGATGCATCCTTCCTGAGTTCGGGAAGGCCGCCATCTTTTTTGTAGACAAACACAAGCAGTTTAGTAGAATACATAAACAATTTGTATTATAGTTGCACATTATAAATCACCACCGCACACAAAACTGCACATTATAATACAAACACTAAAACTTCACAATATAACATAAATTATATACATATTCTACTAAAGTCGACGTGTTTTTTACAAAAATGGGACCGGTCTTCTAATGACATGAGATTCCACGAGGGTCGCACGATCTCACAAGGCAAGACCGCAATCGATGCATTGACTGCTCAGGAAACCTAAGTCAATCAACAAGTAACCCTGAATATAAATTAATCAATGAATAGCAAAAATGTGACTTAAAAATTATTATACTCTACAACATAAAATGTATAACAGGTAAGCGTGTACAAGTCGAACCACAAGAGAGCAAGCCTATGATTATTTCTAATCAAATGTATATTATGTACATGTGTGTCTTTATTCATTATGTGATGTTTTTTATTTGTATATTTTTATGAAATTCATAATGAATATATATGTGCATTTAATAATAAAATCTATAGATATTAGATTAATACATATGTACATTCATATACATATATATACACATAGGTAAGGATATACATATAAGTGATACACATATTTATTTGCATGCGTATACATATGCATATAATTTCTTTAATATATATATGCAGTAATAAATTTTAATAATATTTTTTATAATTTATATTTTATAATTTCCTCTTTTTAATCATTAATTATATAGTATAGGGCAATATAAGGCCATACATAAAATATAGGGTTATATAAGCGTAATTACTAATATAAATAAATAAAATACAAGGAATAAAATGTTTTTGGATTTTATAGATTTTTCTAATGTTTTTGTGATTTTTTGTAATTTTTGCTTATTTTTATATAATTAAAAAAATATCCCAAATCAGAGATTAAATAAATAAACAAAATTGATTGAAGATTAAAAATAGAAAAAAAATCCAAAAGTCTTCAAATCAATTTTACTAGATAAATATTAATAAAAAGGAAATTTATGAGTAAAAACAAATATTTTAGGGTTTTGGAAAATTTTATTTTTTTACTAGACTTTGTAGCTTTTTATATTTTTAGCCTTTCCTTTTTTCTATGTTTAGAGATTTTTGGTCTATAGTTATAACATATAATGACAAGATATGTGTATATATATATATATATATATTTGGGAATTTTTCAAAATGTTTTTCTATTTTTTAAGTTAAATAAAAGATAATATGAACTCATTTTATTTTTTGTAAATAGCTAAAATGCAAAAAATGGCAAAATAAAAATAAGGCATGAAAATACATATTGGCTTGCACCTAACCCTATTTTTGCATAACTTTTTTGAGCATGGTTTCTATTTTCAATAAATAAATTTCAAGCACCAAAAATACATGAAAAAATAAGGCATATTTATAAATAAAATTAAAGGTAGGGGTTCATGTGCCATTTTCCCAAAAAAAATAGAATGTATATTTAAATTTAATGGACTAAAAACAATACATGAACCCGCAACATGCAATTTGCCCGCTCACATGGGACGACACGTGAGCTGAGCTGGACAGGACCAAACAACAATATGATGTAATAAATATAATTTCTGTAATGTATATGTATATGTATTCACGCGTATACATTTACATATAATTTATTTAATATATATATATGGATTAATAAATTTTAGTAATATTTTTTATATTTTCTATTTTTTATTTCCTCTTTTTTAATCATAATTAAATAATTAGGGCAATATAAGCCTATATATACAATATAGGGTTATATAAGCATAAATACTAATAAAATTAAACAAAATACAAGGAATAAAATGTTTTTGGATTTGATAAATTTCTCTAATGCTTTTTTGTGATTTTTCCTATAATTTTTACATATTTTTAAAAAAAATATATCCCAAATTAGATATTAAGTAAGGAAATAAAATTGAATTAAGATTAAAAATAGCAAAAAATCCGAAATTTATTCAAATCAATTTCAATAGATAGATATTAATAAAAAGAAAATTCATTAGAAAAAATAAATATTTTTGGGGTTTTTGGAAATTTTGTAGCTTTTTAATTCTTTAGCATTTTCCTTTTTCTATTTTAGGGATTTAGGTCTATAGTTATAACATATAATGACAAGATATATATATTTTTGGGGAATTTTTCAAAATGTTTTTCTATTTTTTTTCTATTTTTTAAGTTAAACAGAGATAATATGAGCTCATTTTAATTTTTTTATAAGCAGATGAAATGCCAAAAATGGCAAAATTAAAATAAGGCATGAAAATACATGTTGGCATGCACATAAGCCTATGCATAATTTTTGGACCATGGTGTCTATTTTTAATAAATGAAATTCAAGCACCAAAAATACATGAACAAAGAAGGTCATATTTGTAAATAAAACTCATGTGTAATTTTCCCAAAAATACAATGTATATTAAATTTAATGGACTAAAAACAATACATGAACCTGCAACATGCAATTTGCCCAGCTCACGTGGGACAACACGTGAGCTAAGGTGGACAAGACCAAACAACAATATGAAATAACTACCAGGTATTTTTTGCAAAATGTCCAAAGTATTGACATTGCACATATATTTTACAGAACTAATAAATAAATATAAAAAATTGTGATGAAAGATATGCAAATTTCCCCTATAAGTGGGCCATCGAATGACACTGATCATCTCACTTAAACATGTGGCAACATTGGGAGACTTGTTTCTGCTTCGTCGATCTGCGATCGAGATTGCATATGGGCTTCCATCAAACAGACGAAGCGGGCGGTGGAAGAACGAACACGATCAAAACTGGGATGACGCCTTGATCCAATGGATGCTGCTTCGCTCGAACAACACGGAAGAAGGCTCTGGCTCTAGTCTTTGATCTTTGATTACTCCTCCATACAGTGGTCTTCCTCGAAGATATTGGGCTCTATATGTCCGGGGAGGTTTTTCGTAGCTAGGGATGGCCTTATAAAGGTCCAGGACCCAGTGTTGGGGTCCTGGAGCTCGATTGAAGTCGGACCAGTTGGGGAAGCTCGTCCAGGTTTGAATGCAACCCAAGAGGGGTCCTTTGAACGTGGAACATGTACAAAGACAATCTAGTGTTCGAGTCTATTTTCCTCGACCACGATTGAAGCTAAATTTGCATGAGAGTGAAAGTGGGCGATAAGGTTCTGACGAACGGTGGTGGAGGAACCTGGAGTTGCCGATTGAAGCACAATCGAGTGGTCAAGGATGGGTTGCTTTGATGAAGAACACGATGGGGATCGAGATGGAGTGGAAGGCAAAGTCGGAAACAATTGGGAACTCAGTGGATTGGCATGAGCCCTAACGGATCCAACGAATGAAATAATTAAACTATTGCTAGCCTACCTGATTAAAATGCGAAACCAATGCATAATGGAAATCGTGGCACTAAAATCTACCTAAGAACTAAAAACGCACATCTCTTATACTTGCCGACGAGCTAGGAGCAGGGTAGGTCGGAGCACCACCATGGATCGCTTCTCCTCCTCGCTCCGACGCTCTCTAGGCATGGGGAAGGTCTCAACTGTCAATTGGCCCTCATCACTCAAGCACGGATAGGATATGGGTCTCCAAGAGGGATAAAGAGGCAAAGAAGGAGCGGAGGTTTTTATTTACAGACAAAGAAACGATCCTTATTGACCTAGAGTTTGGGAGAGATTTGGTCTTTGTACAAGGGATTCGGGGGTTAGGCAAAGATCAATGATGATTGAGATTGTACATATACTATAACTGATATTTAAAAATTATAAAAATAAAATTACAAAAATAATAAAGAATACATAAAATGAATATTTTATTCGGGTATATGGTACAATGGGGGTTCAAAACCTAACTTTTACACCTTAACTCCAAAAAAGAAACCACCTTCATTAATATGTTATTAAAAGTTATATACAATTAAAAGTTATTTTGATACATTTGAGTTTTTAATTAGGAGATATGGTTCTGGGAAGTTTGGATTTGTCTTTTTATTTTGAGCATAAAATGTACGATATATATTATTTTCGTGTAAACTCAATTTTGTATTTTTTGTATTTTTATCTACAACTTTTATGTACAAAGTTTATTGATTTGAGTTATAAAGAATAGAAAATAAAATAGATCCCAAAGGAAATTATATATGAATTAAAGAAACGATTTTAATGGATTTATAGGCCCGTATCTCCCCCTACTTTATTCCTCATCAACCCACTCATCAAGATGCCTAGGTCTCGGGTTTAGGGTTATAAATACCTTTGGAATTTTATTCTTTTTCTTTTTTTCCTTTATTCTATAATATTGGGATTGAAAATAATATTATATATGCAATAAATGGAAGAAGTGATGAATGTTAATTTGTATAAAATAATGCTATATGCATGCATTAACTAGGATTTTTAAGGCCAAAATGACAGAATAAAGGTGATGAAATGGAGATTCATCACCTTCCTGAATTCTAGAAGGACTACATCTTATTGGAAGAAAATACTATATATATAATAAGGTTGATCCTGTGAGAGCCAAAAATTGTGAGAGCATGAGAGCAATGATTCCGGACCACTAGATTCTATCATCTCTCTCCTGATTGATTGGATGAGGAGAGAGAAGAGCATATTCTATTGGTTCAGATTCATTGCTCGCATGCTCTCATAGTTTTTGGCTCGCAAAGGATCATTTCTCTCTCTCTCTATATATATATATGTGTGTGTGTGTGTGTGTGTGTGTGTGTGTGTGTGTGTGTGTGTGTGTGTGTGTGTGTGTGTGTGTGTGTGTGTGTGTGTGTGTGTGTGTGTGTGATTTTTATCCAATGGGACCCATGCCCATTAGAGATGAGATGAGTCCGCTTCATCTCTATCAGCTTCAGTAATAAGTATACAAGCTTGTGTATGTGATATATATCCAAGCTTCAGTAATATATATCTGATGAATCTCTATTTCATTACCTTTATTCTTTCATGTTGGCTTTAAATCCCTAGTGAAATGATGTACTTAGCATTAATTTGTATAAAATAAACACTCAATACTTGATATAAATACTATATAAAATATATCTGTTAATCCCAAAAACAATGATCGAAATAAAAGAAAAAGAAATGAAGTGTCAAAAATACGGAATGACCCTAGACCTTTAGGACCAGTCAATATTGACTTGGTCGGCAAAGAATAAGGTAGAAGGAGATATGGCTACTAATTGTACAGAAAATACATTAAAAATCCTAATTTTATTCAACCATAATAAACCATTTGACCCCTATGTTATTTTTCAATTTTTATACCTCAAGTAACAAAACCATCTACATAAAACCCTGTACTAGAAAATACAAAGAAAATTGCAAAATTTATTTCACAGAAAAGTAACGCACAATGTACTTGGTACACACAGAACAAAGGCCGTAAAGAAAATTTTACAGACCTATACGTCTCCATATGAAATCAAAACTCATCGAACTCACCTTTATTATTCATAAATTTAAATTATCTATTTAATGAAGGTGGATTCATTAAAAATAGAGTTAAGATGCAAATATTGGCTTTTGGGTCCCCATGGTGTTGTATAAATGTATATATCAAGAAATTCATTCTTTACATTTTTTATTCTTTTTATAATTTATATATTGTAAATATTATTTTAAATATAATAAAAATATAAAAAATAAAATAAAGATATAAAATTAAATTAAAATAAATTAATTAATTAAAAATATATATATAATATACCTATAATATATATTTACATACTTATTTACATAAAAAAATAAGAAAAATAAACATAGAAAAATTAAATATGTTTTTAAGTATACTATAAATATATAAAATATATGTATGTAATAAAATCAAGAGTACAAAATAAAAATACAATTAATATAGGTAAATATACCTTTGTATATACATATGAATAATAGCACCAAATAAATTAACTTGTATGAATAAATAAAAATGCTCTAAAAATTAATATCTTAAATAAAAAACTATTTTACTAAAAATTAATAAATTCATTTCCTATTTTTAATCCCTTTAATAAATCTTTTAACTATCTTTTTTGGCCAACGTGGACGAACCAGAGAGCCCCAACTGTTGACTCGTAGGTCAACCGTCCTTTCCCCACCACCTTATGTGTCAGCATCATGAGACCCTAACTCTCTCCCATTTTTTCACATTTCTCCATGCCACATTCCTCCCTGAGCAACTCCCCATTATGTTCCTCCCACAATTCTACTCCACACCATTGCATTGCCTCCACCAACTACTCATCTCATTCACACAATCACCCCTCTAAACCAGGTCCATCTCTTGTATATAAATAAAACAAGGTTTCCCCCTTTGATTTTTCGATTCTCGTTTCTTCTCGTAACCCCCATAGGAACGTTAGGGTAGTAAGATCACAGTAGTCTTCTCCTCCTTATCGGCATCGAGAAAAATTGAAATCGATGTGATACAGGTCACCGATGAAACAAATCTGCCTCTTTGATAATGTGGAGTTGTCGTAGTACAGGAGGCTGATTTCAGTCATGCAAAGACCGCACCTTCGAATATGTGGACAATATTTACTTAGTAAGAGTACCAAGGTCAAACTCAGGGATAAGAGCCTCTTCATCTATTTATTAAATATTATCGATTTAATCGATGTGAAATACTTTCTAAATCTTTGGTCTTCACATGCAGATGCATAATAAAATGTGGATTAAAAATGCAATTATATGATGCATGTAATCAATGCAATTATAAGATGATGAATATCATAATGCATGAATAAATACAAGAGATAGATATTCAAAAGAAATAATACAAAAACACCCAACAAAATATGAGCACAAATTATGATTCAAAATCATAGTCAAATTGAGCATGATATTCAAGAGCAAGCATCTATTAATGGCAAAGATTTATAGAGAAAGAAACACTATAGAACATTAAAATTCAACATTTTTTATTTAGTGTCAAATCAGAAAATTAATGATGCCAATAGAAAGAGAATTAAATTAGCTTCAAAATGACACTGAAATCATGCAATTTGGATTTAAAATGCTCAAGATATGAAAGAAACAGTGCATGGGAATAAATGTAATAAAAATTCAAGAAAATAAATGATAAATAATTACAAATAGGCCCTTGGAGCAACCTATTTACAATTTGGCAAAATTGATAGGGGCCGAGAGTAAATTTTCCATAAGCATGAGGGGCCTTTTGCAATTTTTAGAAGCTGGATGGATGTCTTTGTAAAATATCCCAGGTGCTCACATAAGACACACACTTGGGGAACTTTTTACAATTCTGAATTCATTCGAGGGTATGCAATATGCAAATAGGCCCAACCTCCACATGCTGGGCACGTGCAGGGCTAGGCTCGGTTGTGTGGCATCTTCGGTTGGTGATGTCACGGGTGCTAATGCTTCAGCCAGTGGATCATGTCATATAATCCCGGTGGCTTGGTCATCCAAGCCCTACCAGTCCGAATGAGGCTACGTGGATCCATCTAGGTTGTTGGATGGCTGACGTAGGGGCACCATCCAATCGTGCATGTGCTTCTCCTCCTTCGGGGGAGAGACGACGTAAATGGAGCTTTGACGACCTTGCTAGAGCTCGTCGGGCTCCCTGTCTTCCCTGAAGGTTACTGGAGCTACATTGAGTCCTGGCAAGGATGGTAGACCGTTAAGAAGCTCCAAGGTAACTGTAGATGGTTGTCGGTGGAGCATCACCAGAGACGAGGCTCGAGATCAGAGCAACAGCTCGAACTCCGTCCATTGAAGATCCTTCTAGGTGTCAGCTGATAGTTGATGTGTGCTGGGGTGTTTGCGTGAATGAAGTGAGGTGACTGGACGGTCTGATCTGGTCGGAGAAGGCGGGGACCCAATGGTTCTTCTCCAGCAGGTTGTAGAAGAAATGGGGTGGTACAAAGGAGGTTCTGGAGGAGGAAGTATGTGAGTGGATGGGTCGGCGTAAATGATTGATGGGTGGCAGAGATATAGAGGTGAGCAAGTGGTAACGGAGATGGATATAAGTGACGGTTGATAAATATGAGAAAAAGTAAGGAGAAAAAGGAGAGTGCCTGGCCTGAGCAAGGAGGAAGAATGGGTGGATGAAACACCTAGAATGAACTTGCTTAGAGCTCGGGGTCATCGCACGTTGAGGTCGGTCGGCCTTGGAGCTCATGCCACCGCCGAGGAGGCGGGGCGAATATGGCAACTAGTCATGGATCTCACCCAGTTACTTGGGTCGTCATTGCCTTGATAGCCGCCATCAGCTGTCACCGGAAGACAGAGGAGGATGTGCCTAATCCCCTTTCATGGTGGATGGGGTTAAACGGAGAAGGAGCTAGTAGTTTTATAGGTGGATATAGGACAATTACCGGAGGTGAGGCATGATTTTGAACGATTGATTTTAAGGGAATGGAGTAATGGAGGGGGTGTTGATGAGGTGCTGAGCATGTAGGAAGGTAAGTCTACGCGCAGGAGTGGTTAGGTCATGGGTAGTGATAAACACGGAATTGAGAGCGGTCGTATTGATTCACAAGGCGAATCAACAGTCGATGTGTTGACCACTTCAAAATCCCGTATTTAATCAACAATGTTCCCACAATAATAAATCAAGCAACGACAAATAAATGTGGAGTCAAATTTATTTTTAACTCTACATAAAAGATGTATAGGTATAAGCATGTAGAGAGTTCGAACACAGGGAGCAAGGCAGGACAGATCACAATTGTGCAAAAATGATGTGATTAGTTGTCTACATTATGCCAATGTTTTTGTGGGTTTTTAATTTTATATTTTATTTTATTTTATTTTTAATTTTTAGTTTTGTATTTTGGTTTTTGATTTTCTGATTTTATATTTTGTTTTTATATTTTATATTTTTGTATTTTCTTTTTCAATAAGAGAATATATATAGAATAAAAGAAAAGAGGGGATAAGTATTTATAAAATAGGTTAAAATAGTCAAAATTCGGGAATGAAATATTTTTGGTCTTTTTATAATTTTTTACAGTTTTTGTGATTTTGGGGGATTTTTCTAAATGTTTTTGGTATTTTTAAAAGGCAAAATACAAGGAAACAGTGAATAACAATGCTGGCCGAAATTAAAATGGGAATGAAAAATAGCAAACAGTAACAAAATTTTCCCAAATTAATTTTAAAGTAAAGATAATGAAATAGAGAAACTACAGAAACTGAGTTTAGATTTTTAGGATTTTTCTAGGATTTTTTAGATTTTTATGAAGATTTTTATGATTTTCTAATTTTTAAGGTTTTTGTTTTGAAATTTTAGTGATTTTTGGATTGACATTAGAATATGCTAAGACAAGCAAAATATATTTTTTTGGAATTTTCAAAATGTTTTTATAATTTTTATAGATTTTCTAATGCAAACAGTACTGAAAATGCATGTTTTTTTAATAAATATTAAAATGCAATAAAAATGTAATGCAACAATATGGCGTGAATAAGAAATTCAACATGAGACTATGGTATTTTTTTGGTATTTTTCGAGTTAAAATGATGCTCTAAATAAATAAATCAAGCATACAAAAATTCAAGGCCTAGCATGGGTATAAGTGCAAATAGACAAACAGCCAGGGGCTAAGTTGCAATTTTCACACAAAATATAACATTGAATGTTCAATTTAATGGACCAATCACAAATATCCAAACCTGCAAGGGTACAGGTGCAAATACCCACCCCAGCGCGTGGCTTGCACGCGCTTGGGAAGGATCCAACGATAATTTTCTTAAATCCTCGGGGGCTCACTTGCAAAATTACCAAAGCTTTTACACTGAATATTTAAATCCTAGGATAAACTGAAATAAGCAAACCCTGGAGGGGGTCCTCGCAAAATACCCGTGCCTCACGTGAACTGGTCACGTGAGATGACGTGGCAAAGGACCTACTTGCAATAATGGAAAGTTCAGGGGCCTAGAGTTAATTTTTACAAAACTTTTTGAACTACAGAGAATGTTTAAAGACTAAATAGAAATACAAAAATGCGGGGGGTGAATAATGCCAAAATACCCCTCACGCGCGATCCAACGACCCGGGGTTCTTCACTTAACACGTGGTGATGATCTGGCGGCCGATGACGCTTCGCGTTGGACGACGAGGATTAGATCTTTGGCTAAAGATATGAAGGTGGGATCTCGATGCGATCCAACGACTGGTACTCAATCTAGGGACGCGGCTCGATCTGACGGCTGGGAGATGCGGAGGAAGAACGAGGAAGAACGCCGGCGAGGCGAACTTCCCCGAGCCTGATTTCCGTCCTCCGGTGGCTTTTGGGCTTCAAAATGGAGCTGCGGCCTCCTGGGAACTTCCTCTATGCGCGTGGAGGTCCAAAACACCTCAGGAGGGCCGAGGTTCGCTGGAGGCACGGGCGGAGCTAGTGGAGCTCGAGCGTCTCTGGCAAAGGTCAAAATGACCCCCAAGCATTCGTGATGGTCCAAGTACCTGCAGAAACAAGTGAGAGGGTCCAGAGCAAGTTGCCTGGACCCCACGGAGTGGATGCGGTGGCATGAAGCGAAGTGGAGGAGCTCGGCCGGAGGAGCGCTCTGGCGAGGGGGTCTGATTGGGTGATTTGATCGATGGAAGCGAAAATTTCTCGAGGGCTTTTAATCCTAAGGATACAAGGAATAAAATGCGATGAAAATAAAAGGGATGGGGGACTGCCTCGACGGTGTTGACCGGAGGGAAGGGGTACCTCGACCGTCGGAGTTGGGGGAGGTCATGGAGCCACCTCAGGTTATGCTCGACCGACCTGAGACGCTCAAGAGGGAGCTGTCACCTTCCTCGAGCGTTTGGACGCAAGAATGGAGCTACACCTATGGAGTGAGTGGTTCAAATTCAAAAGGGAAGAAGGGGCTCCATTATATTGGTTTGACTCTGCGACTCTGGAGCTCCAAAGACCAAGGGAGATCGATGCAATCGCTGGCCCTCGACCCAAGACAATCATAGGGCGAGTAAGATGGGTGATCGAGGACCAAGTTTGCAGAAGGAATCATGACGAGAAGGTGCAAGAAATGTCCTCGAAAAATCCACAAATGCGGGGTCAAACGAGGATCTGACACGGGCTACAGGGGGTAGGACGCCTAGTTGACTAGGGTCAACTAAAAGTTTGCACCTGGTTGGTCCACGTGGACCAACCAGGAAAAACCCTGGAAAACTATTTTGTAAATTCAATTTAAAATAGAAAATAAACGAATTAAAATTTAATTATAAATAAAAAATATTTATTATTTTATAAAATATTTTATTCTGATTTTTAATTATTTTTATGAGGTGTAAATTTGCAAGTTCCCTTTATGCCCTTTATAGGTATATATACCTATATATTTTATTAATTTATTTTTATTTTGTGTTTTAAATTTCTTTAATTCTCTTTATTATTTTATAAAATCCTAAAATACTTTTATACAATTAAATATATTTTTATTTTATTTTTCTGATGTAATTTGTACACTTAATAAAATAAAAGTATAAATTGTATAGGTATGTATATATGTATTATACCTGTGTATATGATATATATATATATAAGTATTTTATTTTGTGTTTCTTTTGCATTTTTATTCTGATTTTAATATACAAATATATATAAGTAATATTTACAAAATTATAAAAATAAAAAATGAATAAATAATAAATTGAATATTTTAATATGTACAAGTATACAAGTGGGGTCCAAAACTCAACTTTCAAACCGTAACTCCAAAAAAGACGAAATCACCTTATTAGATAGATTATTTTAAGCTATATACAATTAAAGGTGAATTTGGTACATTTCGAGTTTTTATTTGCAAGATACGGGTCTGGGAAGTTGGAGTTTTGAAATCTTATTCAGACCATAACTTTTTATTTGTATAACATTTTGAATGAAATCAATTTTGTATTTTTCTTTATTAAATTATCTACAAATTTCATGTACAAAGTTTCTTTATTTGAGGTATGAAAAGTGGAACCAAAAATAGGTCCCAAAATGAATAAAGAATGGATTAAATAAAAGGGTTTTGAGTGTATGTTGGCTCTTATCTCCCCTACTTTATTCCTTGTCGACCTATTCATCAAGATGCCTAGGTCTCGGGGGTTTTGGATCATAAAATATTTACAATATTTTTTCTTTTTCTTTTTCTTTTCTTTTCTTTTATTTATTCTATAATTTTGGCTTTAATTACAGTATTTTATACACTATTTACATACACATGCATGGATGCTAAGATGCGAGAATTAATGATATTTACACGGCATTTGTTAGGGTTTTTGATGCCAAAATGATAGAATAAAGATGATGAACTGTGGATTCATCGGGTAGGTGGCGTGATGGAAGAGTAAAATGGAAAGGGAGAGGGGTATTGCTAGTTGTAACAGATGGAGGGGGGACGGCTAGAGGTAGGTGACGGAACAGAGACCGTTGGATCACGCGATCCAACGGTCCTGATTAGCATGCGGGCAAATGTCTAGGATCAGATCCAAGGATTTGATTTAGCGACGAGGGTAAGGGAGGGGGAGAATGGTCTAGATAGATAAGTGGGGTGAGATTTGATGGTTGGGAATGGAAAGGTGACGTGCTGAGGTGAGGGATGTAGGACGATGGGTTGATCATGTGGTCAGGAAGAGGGCAGTAAAGAGCGGTGGGGATCATATCTAATTGGAGGGATCTGACGACTATGATTGTGATGAATCTTTATTTCATCATCTTTATTCTATCATTACCTTAAAAACCCTTGATTATGCATGTAAATAGCATCAACTTGTACAAAATAACATTCATTATTTAGTGCATCTACTATGTAAATAATAGGTTTTTAATGCTAAATTTATAGAATAAAGAGACGAAAATAAAAAGAATAAAACAATGAGGATATATTTTTATGCAAAAATAAATGCAAAATGCACAATGCAAGTGAATTATGTTACTAAAAAATCACACAACTTAGCCAAATTAATTTTACTAGAAAATAAGTCCAATTTAGCCGAACTATATTTTCCAAGAATTCTAATCCAGTGATGAATGCAAGACACTTTTTTGGAATTTTAAGAATTAAAATACAACAATTAAAAATGCACACTTTTTATGGGGTTTTTCGTAATTTTTCATACAAATAGTAAGCAAAAATTATGAAAATTTTATTGGATTTCAAACATGATGCAAGGATACTACGTATTTTTTTTGGAATTTTCTGACAAAGTATGAATTTTTTATGGATTTTTAGTGGAAACAGAGTGATAGTGAGTAATTAATTCTTAATAAATCTACGTTATTAAATTAATCAGAGTGCAATTATCTCGAAAAGGTATTTTCATATGCAATCCAGGAGATTTGAAATTTTACAAAATGATGTACGTGGATTCAATTAAAAATCAAATATCCAAATCACTCTATAATTTATTACATGCACAAGACTCTATTTTGGATGAAATTCGGACAGTATATCAATCACTTTTCAAGACATCATGTCTAATTTTTCAAGAATTTTTAGAGCAACTGTAAGTTAGATATGAATTTAAGAGCATTGATTGGGTAAAATACACAAAAATTCACTAGAACAATTTTAATTAATTCATCAGAAGTCACAAAAATATAAATAAATATTCAGATGGTAGACATTTTGTTGCTCAACATCATGATATTTTTCATTCAAATAAAAGGTGCAAAGTTGATGTCCAAATTAATAAGCAAACACATGGTTGTCTATGCAAATTTTAGAGAACAAAATACCAGAAAACTAAGTATAGGACCTTTTTGTAATTACAGAAACTTAATATAAATTAAATGAAATTTTTACAAATTTTTTTGACCTACTTCTCCTTCTTCAACAACACAAATGGGGAGACGGGGGGAGGGGGGCAACGCCGGCGGGGCCGCGCGGTGGTACGGAGAGGCGGAGGAGGGCGGCGCACCGGCGGGGACGCTATGAAGAGGCAGAGGAGGGCGGTGTTGCGGCTGGAGAACCGCGGGGGCGGTGGAGGCCTTGGGCGGCGGCAGTGATGCCATGGAAGAAGGAGGGGGGCGACGGAGCCGCTGCTGCTCCCTCCATTTTTTTGGATTTTTTAAATGTTTTTTTCTTTTGCTGCTGTAATAATAATTTTTGTTTTAGATTTTTAATTTTTTAATTTTGTTAAATAAGGAATGCAAATAATGTGGGAAAAAGAATGATATGATGATGGTGGTGAAGATGATGAAGTAGCATAAATGGAGCTAAGTAGGTGGTAACGTCATGTGATAAAATACAAAAATAACGATGTTGCCTAATGATAAAAAGGAAACTTACCTAAGATGAACGCGAGCGCCTATGAAGTGCTCACGAGAGCACGGACTTCGCTCGAACAACGCACGGATGCGGCTGCGATGTTGGCCAAGAAGCCAACGAATCCCATCGGAGAGAAGGCTGTCGTCGCTCGACTGCAGTTGCGTCACTGTCACCGATTCAACTCTGGGAACTAGACTCTCCTCATATAAAGATGGATCAAGTGAAAAATGAGGAGGATGAGATGTATATAAAGAGAAGACATGAGAAGTTATTAAAGTGGTAGAGTTGAATGGGAGGTTGTATTATTAATGGAGTTGAATGGGAGATTATTAAAAAATGGTGGAGTTGAATGGGGGTTGGTGGTAAAAGAGAAATTGTGGTAGAAAATATGAAATAAATAATAAATAAATAAAGTTGGTTACTAAAATACAATAAAATAAAGAGAAGAAAAAGAGTGGAGAATTTACAAAAGAGGAATATACAATGTACATCTAGGTCACAAAACTCAACTTTTGCAAATAAGCTCCGATTTTAATGAAACCACTTCCCTTGGATAGATAATTTTCTAACTTGAACTTTAAAAGTGAATTTGGTGAATTTGGAGTTCATACGGAGCGAGAACTTGGCCGAGAAGTTGGACTTCACGGCTTTTTCCTTTTGGAATCTAGGAGCACTTATTTGAGATGAAATTTGTTTTGTATTTTTGTATTTTTATATACATTTTTATGAACAAGTTAAAAAAAGAATTATCCAAAAAGGAGTTGAAAAGGAATTATTAAAAATAGATGAAATTTTGAGCTATTTATAGGTATAAAACTCCTTTATTTTTGCGAATTTTTATTGTTAATTTATTTTGTACTATCTAATATACAATAACTATTATGATTTATTTACAAGAGTCATTTTGTTAATTTATTGATTTTATGTACATTTATTTGAGACTTTACTCAAGGATTTTGCTAAGATCTTGGTATTGAGATGGTTAATCGCAGATTCATCAGTAACAACATTAGATATAAATAAATTATTTCTACATAAATCGGGCAGATCACTGCAAACTACCTTCTCCTTACGTTAGAAATTATTAGAATTGGCCTTGACCTGGGCTGGTATGATGGTTTGGCAGCCATCAGGTCGTCAATCTTCTGGGTCATCTCAACCATATTCTTAACAAGATGCTCCAGAAAAGTGAGGGTTGTGCTCACTGGTGCAACCTTAGAGGAATCACCCACTTGGGGCTTGTGGTTCTGATAATGTAGGGGAGGTTGCTGTTGGTAACCCTGTGAAAAATGGTGGGGCGGAGAATGAGAGGAATACTGCGAATATTGTTGGGAGGGACATGAATTGTGATATGATACAACCAGTTGCTGTGGAGGATAGCTTTGATTACGGTAGCTGATGAATACCCATTCATCACTCTTTATTCTTATATTTTAGCTACAAAAACCTTTGCAAATACATGTAGATATGTGTAAATACAAATAATTATGAAAAGCATGCATTGTGTAAAAACCTGTAATTAGCATGTTTTTGTGCAAAAATAAAAGAATAAAGAGTAAAAAGAAAAAGAGGGAAATATTTAGAATAAATATTGAGCAACCTAACCCAAGGGAGGGCTCAGCATGGGCCTGACCGCATAAAAGCCAAAGTAGAGGGAGATAGGGGCTCATGTGTATAGATTTTTGTAAATAAATAAAATTATATTTTCATCAACCAAAAATATTCTTGTAAATACCTGTGTGTATTGCTAAAAGATAAAAACAAAATAAAAAGTAAAAAAAGCAAAAATTCAAAAAAAATGCCCTTTCACCATGTGTATAGACCATGCTTCTACATGTATTGAACCTTGTAAATAAATTTATTTATTTTCAAAACTTTTTGTAAATATTCTAGGTTATATATTGTAAATAAATAAAATAAAAAGAATCAAAACAAAAATCAAATAAAAACTACGAAATTCAAAATATAAAAATACCTTGTACATATACCATGTATATAGATGTACATATATATTTATTTCACCCTTGTATATAAATAATAAAAATAAAATAAAAATATCCTTTTATTCCTAATTTTATACTATAAATAAATAAAATATAAAATAGGAATAAAATTGTATAAAAATAATAATTAAAAAATCAAAAATCAAAAGCCTACATATTGTATATATCCCTATATAATGTAAATACCTTATTCTTATTTCTAAAAATTAATTAAAAATCACAAAAAAATAGAAAAAAATAAAAGAAAAATATTTCATGTTTTGGGTTTTTGCAAAATCGGCCATTTGCTGCCTCATTTTTGAGTTTCAAATTTTGACCACGTGGCAGCATCCCACTGGTCCACGGGGAATGTTGACCCCGGTCAACTCCCCCCGCGGACCGTCTTCTCCCACGGATCTTGCGCCCGACCCGAATTCTCCTCTTTTTCCGCGCTCGATCCGATCGCCTTCTCCGCAAACCCCGGGTCCTATCGCTTCCTCGTACATCCGACATGACCGCCGGGGCATCCGCATTGGGATCCGTGCTTCTCGCAACCCTACCCGACCAGCCCTAGTCGGGTTGGCACTCGTATATAATCTGAGCTCCGCCCCCGTTTTCACGCATCTTTGGCTATCCACCCTTCGTCCCGTGACCTCCATAGCGATCCCTGAGGTGACAGCTCGCGATTGCCCTTGTAGCAGTGAGGAGGGGGTGGCCTGACCACTGATCCGGCGACTTTGCGCCGCCGTGCTCCGCCCAGTGCAGGAGCTCGAGCCTTAGGCCTTGGCGACCTTCGAGGCAACGACCAGGAGCTGCCTAAGCTTCAGCACAGCCTTCCACTCCACCCAGGTAGCATTCTAGCTCGCCTATTTAGCTTAATTTCTTGTTTCCCCCAAATTGTAGTTCCGCCGCGTTCCTTTGATTCCGACCATATCGCGTATCTTCTCGATCATCGGGGCACACTGTCACCTTCACCTTTCCTCCACGCACCTTCTCCGCCCCCTCGTTCAACCTAGCTCGCACAGGAGCTGGGGTTCGAGCTCCACCGTCCTCCGCTCGCCGGAGCTCGCTCGCCCTGACCCACAGCTCACCTTCACCCCACCTAACCGGGTCGAGGCACTTTGCCCTCGACCCGCGAAGCTCTTGAGCTACTTTGCAGGTCAAGAGGAGGCCATCTGAGGCCTCCCCACATCCAGGCCAGGAGCTCCCCTCCGTCGACCTCGCCGGAGCCCCTCCAGGGCTCGGCTGGGCCATCGGAGGGCACCACCAGCTGCGGGACGACATCGCCGACCTTCTCCGATCTTCAGAGGCAGCTGAGGAGGACCACAGTACGCGCACGAGGCCGGCGAAGCTCGCCGGCTGAGTGTTCTTCCAGTATCCTCCACCACCGTCCGATCGCCCGCAAGCTCCAGGTTTCATCTTGATCGTCCATCCACGAAGGAGCAGCCACCGCCCGATCATCCAGAGGGGCGATCTGGACCGTTAGAGCAGAGGAGAGAACCACCAGCACCCGAGGTCGTTCGATCACCCACGTGTCCTCCTCTGCGCCGTCGATCAGGCTCACGTGCGGACGAAGAGAAGCGCCAGCCATCCGAGACCGTCAGATCAGCTACGTGGCGCTCATCCAGCCGTCGACGTAATAAAGGGGTAAATTACCTTAGGCCCCCTCTTAGTTTCTGTTTTACGTGTCAGTCCTGTAAATATTTTCTGCATTTTATTTACGTAGGGTTAATTGCACATTGGACCTCATGCTTGTGAATATTTGCACTTATGCCCCTGTATGTGTGAGCCACGTGCTTCGTCACGTGTAGTTTTGGTTTAATTGCAACTATTATCCTGTAGTTCTGGGTGCTTTATGAATGAATAGAAACTTTCTGGTATTTGCACTTATGCCCCTGTGAACGTTTTATTTCCGCATGTGCGCCTTTTAGTGGGTTATTTGCAACATAGCCCCTGGACTTTTTGGTACGAGTTACCAAAAGGTCCTAGGACTTGTTTTTGATACCAGAAGGTCCCTGAGTGCCCCAGGCACGCGCAGCGCGCGTGCGTTGCTGGGTTAATTGCACCTGGACCCCCAGAACTTCGGGTATTTGCACTTTGGTCCCTGTGCACAGTGCCCTCTTGTCATTTTCGAATAAAATATCAAATCACCTCCAAATCCAACGAAAATTTGACACATGGCTCCTGCCATGGTGTAGGATTTTTGTAGATTTTTGAGGACATTTTTTATTTTATTTGCTTTTTTTAAAAAATTCAAAAACATCTATTTCTTGCACTATCAGTTTTAAAAATCACAAAAAAATATAAAAACCCTCCTAAAAATTCTACAAAAATTAGGTTCTGTTTCTTGTGTGTTCTTTGATTTTCTAGCCAATTTTGGCTATTTTTCATCACTAAAAACCCATAAAAACTTAAAAACACTCAAAAACGCATAAAAATTATAGTAAATAATCTAAAAACCCAAAAACAATAATTTTGGTGCTCAAATTTTCCTCGTTTTCTCTAGTATACAGGAAAATTACCTCCAGGTCCCTCTGAGATCCTTAGATATTTTATCTTTGGGTTTTGGGCCTGGCTGGACAGTACCTTGCCTTTTTCTTACTGTTTGATTTTTAGCAATTAGAATAAATATCAGAAAAATCCCAAAAATTCACCAAAAACATTAAAAAAACATAAAAAACATAAAAATATTTTGTCTGAATTTTTGCTCGCTTCTTGATACATTAAATAATTTGTTGAAGTGTGCTTGTTTTTGCTTTCCTTATTTTCTCTCTATATTAAAAAAATCCAAAAAAATATAAAAATCATTAAAAACCACAAAAAAATATTTTGTCTTTTATTTTATTCATTTTGACTACTTCGTAGGCCTTCGGCCAATCCGTGCTCCTTGTGTTCGAACCTGGGTGCTATACCAGGTAAATCTCATAGCAGGACCGCTTTGTTTTGATTTTACGTATTTTTCGAGTGGTTCATTTTTCTTGATTAAGTTGACTTGAGCGCTTGGGTCGCAACGACCAATTTAGCACCTATACCCTAGCCTTCAGGTCGCTTATCAGAATGGCGCCGTTGCCGGGGAGCACGGCTTAGTAGTCATTTTTAGCTTTTTCCGCGGCTTTTCGATTTTCGCGGCTTTTTGTATAGAGTTGTTGTATATATATTCTTTTCATATTTATGACAATAATTTTTGGACTGACCACTTTTCTCTCTGTTTCTTGCGAGGGCCCGAGGAGCGAGGGCGGCATTCCTAGGAGCGCCGGTGCACCCGAGCGAAGGCGGAGGCGGCTCGTTTCTTCATCGAGCCGCAGGAGAGAGCGAGAGAGAGAGAGATGAGTGGGTGAGGATAGTTTAGGGATATTCTATTTTTATTGTTGTAATAATACAGGACTCAGAGACTGTGCTTGACACTTAGCGGGTCTGTTTCACCGAGCACCGGCGTGCTCGGGGGACCCTTAGAGTTTTTCGCGGTTTTTCGCGGCTTTCTTCTACTTTTTTACTGCCTTTTCCGGTGTTTACGCGGTTTTTACTCGAGCCCCTAGATTTAGGAATTTCTGGTGCTTGTGACGTAATTAGTAGGATCCACACACCTAATTGCTTATCTGTTCCCATAGAACGTAATTGGACCTACTAATAATAAATAATAAAAAATAACTTAGTCACTTTCCTGAGAGCCTACGCGCCGCGAGCCTGCCCCGTCAAGCGCTACTCTTGAACTCGAATTGTCGAGAAGAGGAGGGGTGGGTCTAGACCGGACTCTTTGGATCGAGGGCGAGTGACTGAGTTAGAAGGTTCTGCGCTAGAAATTGCTCATCTAGGACTCGGTTTTTCCCGTTGCATCATTTAGGTAGTTTTATTTCTGTCTTTCAATTCTGCGCGGATCACTTGCATGTAGAGTGCTGGAGACAAGGTACGCATTTCTATCTCAGCATGCATCATTGATTTCTCGCGCATCGGCTTTTTCGTCTTCTCCCCCCTGTTTTCGGATTAAATAAATCAGGAGAACCGAAAAATTCGTTAGGCCTTTTGTTTGCTTTGAAAAATATTAAAAAGAAAAACAATAAAATCGGGACTGCTAATCATACTTGATCTTAAAAACCGCTCACCCTAAAAACTTTGTCTTGGGGAGAGCACCCTCTCATTGTTTGGTTTGGATGCGCGAGAGAGTGACCCGCACCCTAGGTAGAGCCTCCCGGTGCTAGACCCGACTGATTACCGACTCTTCTGTGCGGGCCAGTCGGTTGGGATAGCATCGGATATCCTAACAGGTCACGTAAGCGCTCTGATATTTTGTGTGTTCACCAAAATAAAAATAGACAAGATAATTTGACGAACTTTTACGGTCTTCAGCTCGCGTTGCGTTGGTGAACCGGGGGTTTGTTTTTGATCATAGTTGATTCCAGATCTCATCCGCATTACTCGCCCAGATCAAGATGATGGGTAGACGGGTCTCTTAGGCAGCCTCTGGCTGCACCGCTTTCGGGCACGTCTACCCGATCATCTAGGTTGGCCCGTGAGAGCCGAGACCATCTCTCTGAGCCCAAGTACGACTCCGCCCTGTTCCCCCTCGACCCCCTTTCTTCTGGGATTGGGAGACATGAGCCCGAGGAGAGATTATCAGATTTGACAGCACCTGAGTTGGGCTCATTTGATTTTGCAGACGTCGCTATGGCCGCCAGATCAGACGATTACCCCAGAGGTCAACAGGGAGATCAGCATGTTGTATTTGACCAGGGGGCGATCAACTCCACCCTGATCACATCACTCGAGACGGTTCAGCAGCAGCTACGCGATCAGGGGCATTCATGATAGAGATGAGGAGAGAGTTGGAGAGGCTCAGAGCAGAGCAGCAGAGCGAGCCTGAGGATATGCCTGATGCAGAGGTCGCAGCCGCAGCAGCCGCAGCAGCAGCAGCAGCAGCCGCCGCAGCAGCGGCAGCCGCCGCGGCAGGAGGACCACCACAGCCGATGCGGGCGTTACACAACCCCAGGATCTACTCTGATGCATCATTGGGTGGTAGTGCCAGCTATCGTGGGGGACTTCAAGTTCCCCCCGAACACCTTGCAGCTACTGCCCCGTTTCCACGGGTTAGCCACTGAGGAGCCCACCTCCACCTCCAGGAGTTCTTGATGATCTGCAGCACTGTCCACGATCGCCACGTGGACCAGGACACGATCCGGATGATAGCCTTCCCTTTATCACTGGCAGATAGAGCAGCCACCTGGCTGAAGCATTTAGGGAAGTTTGTATACACATGGGAGCAGCTCCGCACCGAGTACTTGAAAAAGTACTATCCACTCGGGCGGACGAATGCAGCGAGAGCCCTGATCAGCAACTTCTCCATGTTCCCCAATGAGCAGTTTCACGAGGCTTGGGAGAGGTTTCGAGAGCTCCTAGACAGATGCCCGCACCACAACATATCCAAGCCGAACCTAGTTCAGAGCTTTTTCAGCGGGTTGACGCCAGAGCTTCAGGGTCTGGTGAACGCTTCTTGCGGCGGGTCCTACTTCGCCAAGGACCACGACCAGGGTCTGGACCATTTACGAGGAGATGTCCGAGAATTACATGGTGATGTCTCAGACCCGGTTGTATTCTCAGCGACCCCAGCCACAGCAGCCAGGACCCGTGCAGTACCAAACGGATAGCACGGGTAGATGCAGGTCCATCCAGTTCGTCCGCAGTCGCAGCAGCACAGGCAGAGTCGTCCGCTGCGGACATGGGTATCATCAGCGAGAAGTTGGACCGCATGGAGCTGATAGAGAAGAAGCAGGGCCAGAGCATCACTCAGATGGAGCAGATGGCACAGGTTCTGAGCGACATGAAGACCCAGCTCATGTGTCTCCAGGAGACACAGACGGCTTCACAGCCCCGTCTTCTGTCGCGAGGCGATACCGGCAGCAGCAGCAGCTCGTCCCAGCGCTCCAGCTCCTCACAGCAGCCTAGACAGGTTCACCTTGTACAGGCGGAGCCGTACCAGCAGCCGCAGCTCACCTACCAGTCCCCACCATCTCCGGACACGCAGATGGTGGTCTACCACCGGATCAGCCTCTGTCAGTACTGCCGCCAGACCCCTTCAATGCAGAGCCGTTGATGGATGTCAACGGGATTTGGTACGACCGCCCCCAGCCTGGGATCCGACGAGACCATCCCCGGATTCAGGTGGGGGCGTGGTGGTGCCCAGCCCCAGCAGCAGCCGTCAGGACAGGGAGGGCAGTACTCCCAGCAGAGAGACCAGCACCACTCGCAGCAGCAGCACCCAGCACACCAGCAGCACCAGCCATCATCCTACGGTCCTCGTCCCTATCAGCAGCAGGGACAGTCATGGAGACGTGAGCAGCAGGCTCACCCGATTCAGCAGCAGCACCCGTCCTCATATCCCTCTTACCAGTACCAGCAGCAGCAGTTCCAGCAGCCTCACCCACAGAGAGGCTACCCGTCGGGCTCCCATGAGAGCCCCGCTTTGGATGACATCGCCCGCCTCCTCACGGACCAGCAGGCCACATTCAGACGGGAGATGGATGAGTTCCGCCAGGAGATGCGGGACCTGGTGAGAGGGAAGGCCGCCATACCAGCCCAGATCGAGCCGAATCCGAACAATCTCAAGAGGAAATCTGAGCAGGTAGTACACACTGAGTTTGCCACTCCTAGTGACCCATTTGATGATACATCTTCGGATTTATTTGATGCTGATTTTGTCACACTTAGGAGCGGTAGGACCCCAGCAGGCGGCGGCGCCTCATCTGAGCTTTACCACGAGGACACTCCCGAGGCGCCACATGAGGAGGAGGAGAGCGGTACTGAGGCCGCTCCAGACGATGACGGTGGTACTGAGGCCACCAAGGATGTTGATCCTACCGGCGGTACTGAGGCCGCCGCTTCACCAGCACGAGGAGGTGGTACTGACGCCACCCATAGAGCCGAGCCAGCCAGCGGTACTGATGCCGCACAACGTCTACTACCAGCAGCAGCAGAGCAGCCAGCCCGTGGTGGTACTGAGGCCACCGGTGTTTGTACAGACAGAGATGTTTTTCCTCGTGTTCATGTATCTCAGAACTCTGTTTTGAATAAAGGAAAAGGTTTACTTTCTTCTGGTCCCACTGTGTTGCATGATGTATGTGTGGATCCGGTCCTTGAACCGTCTAGACCTTTTCCTAGTCCTTCATCTGAAAAGGACCCTGTGATCCCCTTCCCTAGAGCCCTTCAGTTGGGGAAGGGGAAGAAAAAAAGAAAATCCCAAAAAGAGAGAGCTTGAGGAGTTCAGTCAGAGCATGATTGATCGATTCCACATCCAGCTGACCCTCCAGGAGGCTTTGCAGCACATCCCCCTTCTCCAGCGTTCTTTGAGAGACAGGACTACAGTTAGGAGGAGGAGAAGGAACCACACTTCAGAGATCCATGTGCTGACGAAAGCCATGTGTTTTGCGATCCAGAACCGACTGCCAGCCAAGAGGCCAGATTCGGGGGCCCCGTATGTCAGATGCCAGATTAGTGAGCAGAGGTTCGACCGTACTCTTCTAGATAGCGGATCGTCGATTAACCTTCTTCCGGCAGCCCTTCTCGACCGCTTCGAGTTGGGCACTCTTCAACAGAGCAGGATAGTCCTTCAGTTCGCTGACCGATCTGTCAAGAGGCCGAAGGGGTTATTACGAGATGTTATCGTCACGATTCAGGGCCTGAAATTCCCCGTGGACTTCGTAGTGTTGGACATGGAGATCCCTGAGTCAGTGACCGATACCCCCATCATCCTTGGTCGTCCGTTCTTGGCCACAGCCAAGGCGGTGACTGATCATGATAGCGGGAAGGTGTACTTTCGCGTCGAGGGCGAGAGTATACAAATAGAGACGGTCGAGGACTACAGAGCTAGAGAGAGAGCCCGCTCAGATGCGAGTACAGATTCAGAGCAGCTGACAGACGCAGAGCCAGACATCCACCAGGACTGCGATTTTGTGATTACAGATGATGAGGCAGCTTGGGCAGATCCTGTAGCACAGACCATCCTCTCATATTCCGATACAGCTGATGCCGAGATGATAGCAGAGGAGAGTCTGGAGAGCACAGCCCTGGTTGAGGATACCATAGAGGCAGCAGAGCCGGTCCTTGATCGCGACACGATGTTCAGTGATAGTGGTGCTGAGGCCACCTTGTTGATCGGTGGTACTGATGCCACCGCGGATGACATAGATCCCTCGGATTCAGAGTCTGATTGGGCCGATTGCTATGATCAGATGCCAGACTTGAGTCCATCTGAGCCTATAGGTGAGGAGGAGGTAGATGCAGAGCCGAGCAGAGACAGTGCAGTTGAGCAGCCTTCTCCCGATCCAGTTTGCGAGAGTACGCTTTCACTTTCCCAGGCAGATTTGGCAGACTTAGCAGCTTTCACTCAGTTCCTTCCACAGCCAGATTTGCCAGCACCCAGCATTCCAGAGCGAAAGCCGCTCCCTACTTCGCTGAAGTATCGATTCCTTGCGGGCGATCCAGAGATGTACCCAGTCATCATCTCAGCTGAGTTGACTGGAGAGCAAGAATCCCGTTTGATGGGGGTTCTTGAAAAGAACCGCAAGGCGATCGGATGGAGCGTAGCGGATCTCCATGGGATTAGTCCAGCAGTGTGCTCCCACCATATCTATCTTGAGGAGGGGGCGAAGCCGTCGCGTGAGTTCCAGCGGCGACTGAACCCCAACCTGAGAGAGGTCGTTATGAAAGAAATATCAAAATGGTGGAGTGCAGATTTTATTTATCCCATTTCCGACTCCAAGTGGGTCAGCCCCTTGCATGTGGTGCCCAAGAAGACGGGCATCACGACTGTGATCAGTGAGTCGGGAGAGGAGATCGCTACACGAGTACCCACCTCTTGGAGGGTCTGTGTTGACTACAGGAGACTCAACCAGGCCACCAAGAAGGACCATTTCCCCCTGCCTTTTATTGACCAGATCATTGAGAGACTGGCAGGGAAGAGCCATTATTGCTTCCTGGATGGGTACTCGGGCTACAACCAGGTGGCCATCGCTCTTGAGGATCAGGAGAAGACCACCTTTACCTGTCCCTTCGGCACATATGCTTTTCGACGCATGCCATTTGGGCTATGCAATGCCCCTGCGACTTTTCAGAGGTGCATGTTGTCGATCTTTTCGGACATGGTAGGGGAGTGTCTGGAGGTCTTCATGGACGATTTCTCGGTCTACGGCGACGGATTCGATTCTTGTCTTGACTGCCTAGACCGAGTGCTCCAGCGATGTATTGAGTTCCATTTGGTTCTGTCATGGGAGAAGAGTCACTTCATGGTGACTCAAGGGACGGTGCTTGGCCACATCATCTCCAACAGGGGCATGGAGGTTGATCCGGCCAAGGTTGATGTCATTAGGAAACTCACACCGCCGTCCAATTTGAGGCAGCTACGGTCATTCCTGGGGCACGTTGGATTTTATAGGAGGTTTATTCAGGATTTCAGCAAGATTGCCCGACCGTTGACTGACCTCTTGACGAAAGACACCGAGTTCCTTGTCGATGACAAGTGTCTCTCGTCCTTTGCGACTCTCCGGCAGCGTGTTATTGAGGCTCCTGTCCTCCAGCCGCCTGATTGGTCTCTCCCATTCGAGATCATGACGGACGCCTCCGATTTTGCCGTGGGGGCAGTGCTGGGACAGAGGAGGGATGGAGTTCCGTTTGCCATACACTATGCTAGCCGCACATTGGATTCCGCCCAGCGGAATTATACGGTCACAGAGAAGGAGATGCTAGCAGTAGTGTTTGCCCTAGATAAGTTCAGATCGTATATCATTGGATCTAGAGTGACTTTGTTTACAGATCATACCGCCATCAGGTACCTCATGGCAAAGAAGGATGCCAAGGCCAGACTGACTAGATGGATCCTTCTACTCCAGGAGTTCGACATTGAGATTAAGGATAAGCCTGGAGTCAAGAATGTGGTGGCGGATCATCTCTCCCGATTAGAGCAGCCTGAGGATTCTGAGCAGATTGATCCCATTAGAGATACCTTCCCAGATGAGGCGATCCTTGCTATCGCCTCACTCCCGTGGTATGCCGATATTGTGAACTTTCTCGTTGCAGGGAAAGTCCCACAAGATTGGCCCAGGCAGAGGCTTGAGACCTTCCTTGCGAAGGCCAAGTCCTACCACTGGGAGGATCCCATCCTTTGCCACGAAGGAGGGGATAGTGTCTGGCGACGGTGTATTCCTCAGGAGGAACACCATAGCGTCCTCACTTACTGCCACAAGTTTGAGGCAGGAGGACATCATTCTGGGAGGAGAACGGCACAGAAAGTGCTCCAATCCGGCTTGTGGTGGCCTACCCTCTTCAAGGACTCTGATGAGTTCGTGAAGAGGTGTACTGACTGTCAGAGGATGGGCACTTGTGGACAGCGTGATATGATGCCGATGCAGCCCATTCACTTCTGTGAGGTTTTTGATGCATGGGGCATCGATTTCATGGGTCCATTCCCTAAGAGTCAGGGATTTGAGTACATTCTGTTGGCCGTTGATTATGTTAGTCGTTGGGTTGAGGCTATCCCCGCCCGAGCCGCTGATGCGAGGACAGTTTGCAGATTTTTAAGGAAACATATTCACGCGGTTCGGGGTTCCACGAGTTCTGATTTCTGATGGGGGGTCTCATTTCATCAACGACCAGGTGAAGGCCCTTGCTAGCGAGTTCAGCATAGATCATCGTGTTGCCACACCTTACCATCCACAGACGAATGGTCTAGCTGAGGTGTCGAATAGGGAGATCAAGAATATTTTGCAGAAAGTCGTCCGCCCTGACCGAAAGAATTGGTCACAACTTTTGGACTCGGTCTTGTGGGCATATCGGACGTCTTTCAAGACTCCATTGGGCACATCTTCCTTTCGCCTCGTTTATGGCAAGCCATGCCATCTACCTGTTGAGCTGAGGCACAAGTCACTTTGGGCAGTCACAGATATTTTGATGGATCCAGATGGTATTGGAGACCAGAGGAGGGCAGAGTTAGCTGCCCTGGAGGAGCTTAGAGATGCAGCTTTCTCAAGCAGCCTACATTATAAGGAAAAAGTGAAGGAGTGGCATGATTCTCATATCAGCCACAAGCATTTTGAGATTGGACAGAGAGTATGGTTGTTTGATGCGAGGCTTAGATTATTTCCAGGGAAGCTACAGAGCAAATGGAAGGGACCCTTTCTCGTCAGAAAGGTACACGACAACGGTAGCATTGATATATCCGAGTTGTCTTCTGAGAGTACCTTTCGAGTGAACGGCCAACGGCTCAAGCCATTTCTAGATCATGAGCCGCGGGATGTTATTGTTGCCCCTATTCATTTTGCGTGAGATGTGGTCTCTTGACTCACATCTTTTGCATCTCACGCCTGATTTTCACTGTTCCTCCGCCTGTATAGATCCAGTTGTCCATATCATTCTATTCTTTAGTCCCACATCCCTTTTCTCATCTTATGATTATGCTATACTTAGGGTGTACTTTACCCTAAGTATAGGGGGGATGTCGGACCTGTGGGTATTCTTTTCATTCTTTCTGCTCCTGTTCTGCTGCCTATACTTAGGGATATTTTACCCTAAGTATAGGGGGGCAGATTATGTATCTTCTTCACTCGGCTTTCCCTTCATGTACAGCTTGCTATACTTAGGATTAGTTAATCCTAAGTATAGGGGGAAACCACCGAGTTCCTCTCATTCTATTCATTTATTCGTTCCTGTACTTAGCAATTCCTTTTCACTTCCCTTTTACTAAGCACGAGTTATGTCTTCTTCATCGCTCTTGATCACTCTGAGGACATCGTTCGAGCTAAGTATAGGGGGGTGTATATATTTCATATATACTTTAGCCATAACTCGTACTTTGTGTGAGTGTGTTAATAAATAAAATGGCTAAAAATCACAAAAATTAAAAAAAAAATTTCATGTACATAAACCTCTTTTATCTCTGCACATACATAGCTAGTGTACAAAGTATTTTTGTAAAAATGATTTCAAAAATCTTTGGTGTAAAGCTTGTGTAAATATTTTTATCAAAATTATGTATATAGTACAAAATTTTTCCAAAATGTTTTGAAAATCAAAAGTTTGCAAAAATCTTGTGTAAATGTTTGTAAATATCTTTTTGCAAAACTTGCACCTCATGCATCATTCATTCATGATTTCAAAACATTTTTCAAAAATTTTGCATGATTGTAAAATATTTGTAAATAGCATCTTGTGTACATATATGTATATAGTTTTTCCTGGATAAGAGTTGACATTTAAACTAAGCCTGGAATTAAATTGAGAAATGGAGCTTGAAAAAGATCTTAATCCACTTAACTTTAAGAGGAACCTTATAGGACTTAGGGTTAAGGCTTTTCAGGTCCATAAGGACTTAATTCTTTGAGTCCACTAGGCTATGAGCATATGTCATCTTGATGAGCCTAAGTAGAGCACTTAACAACACACGCATGACTCTTAGAGACAATGGCTTGACTTGCACCTGCACTTTACACATGGCTCTCCACGGATGAGGTGGTGAGGAGGCAGTTTCCTTTGGCTTGGGGTAGCATATGAGGGTAGTACTTCTAGGCGGAACCTCTCTTCTTCTTCTAGTGAAGGAAGTGCACCTCAACTTGGTCTAGTGGTGATGAAGGCTAAAGACAGAAGCTGTGGGTTGCAATAAAGCTTCAAAAGAGGGATAGTCTACTGGCTCAAGAGGAAATTTCTTGTATATATGCTGCACCATGTAGATATGTTGTACAGAAGTCTTTGAAAAAAAAATTGCAAAAATGCAAAAAGAACTCCAAAAAAGTGGTGGGTCAGATTGAAAATTTAATAACCCCACCGGAGTGTACATAGTCAAATAAAGCAAAAGATTATGGTATCCATGTCACATCTCATGAAGCTTGCAGCGGGAGACTTAGCTACAGTGGCTAAGCTTCCAAAACTCTATACTTCTACCCCCTCTTCTTGAGCCGGTTGCACTTGAACTTAGAAGGGAATACCCCGCTTCTCGAGGAAAGAGTTGCTAGACCGAGGCATTAGAGTTACCAGGTTGAGGGAGGTTGTTTCTTTGTTACTTCTGAGGTGGGGAGCCACATATCACTTACACTACATGGAAAGATTCATGGTCATTAGAGTTTGTGTATGTAGACTTGTTCTGATCTGGTTTATTGAGGAGTCTTGCCCATAGATTGGTGGAACTTGGAGGCTGTTGAGTTTTAAGCTTAAGTCTAAATAAGGTTCCGACACATTAATAATCCAAAGATCTGATCGAGCTCCATATTTCAATTTAATGAAGGAAAGTTTAATAATTCAACCTTGATCCATGTACATCCTCTTTTTCTTTTTTCTTTCTTTCTTTTTCACTTCTTTTTCAAATAAGTGTTTGCTAAGGGACAAGCAAAGTTAAGTATAGGGGGGTGATGAATACCCATTCATCACCCTTTATTCTTATATTTTAGCTACAAAAACCTTTGCAAATACATGTAGATATGTGTAAATACAAATAATTATCAAAAGCATGCATTGTGTAAAAACCTGTAATTAGCATGTTTTTGTGCAAAAATAAAAGAATAAAGAGTAAAAAGAAAAAGAGGGAAATATTTAGAATAAATATTGAGCAACCTAACCCAAGGGAGGGCTCAGCATGGGCCTGACCGCATAAAAGCCAAAGTAGAGGGAGATAGGGGCTCATGTGTATAGATTTTTGTAAATAAATAAAATTATATTTTCATCAACCAAAAATATTCTTGTAAATACCTGTGTGTATTGCTAAAAGATAAAAACAAAATAAAAAGTAAAAAAAGCAAAAATTCAAAAAAAATGCCCTTTCACCATGTGTATAGACCATGCTTCTACATGTATTGAACCTTGTAAATAAATTTATTTATTTTCAAAACTTTTTGTAAATATTCTAGGTTATATATTGTAAATAAATAAAATAAAAAGAATCAAAACAAAAATCAAATAAAAACTACGAAATTCAAAATATAAAAATACCTTGTACATATACCATGTATATAGATGTACATATATATTTATTTCACCCTTGTATATAAATAATAAAAATAAAATAAAAATATCCTTTTATTCCTAATTTTATACTATAAATAAATAAAATATAAAATAGGAATAAAATTGTATAAAAATAATAATTAAAAAATCAAAAATCAAAAGCCTACATATTGTATATATCCCTATATAATGTAAATACCTTATTCTTATTTCTAAAAATTAATTAAAAATCACAAAAAAAATAGAAAAAAAAATAAAAGAAAAATATTTCATGTTTTGGGTTTTTGCAAAATCGGCCATTTGCTGCCTCATTTTTGAGTTTCAAATTTTGACCACGTGGCAGCATCCCACTGGTCCACGGGGAATGTTGACCCCGGTCAACTCCCCCCGCGGACCGTCTTCTCCCACGGATCTTGCGCCCGACCCGAATTCTCCTCTTTTTCCGCGCTCGATCCGATCGCCTTCTCCGCAAACCCCGGGTCCTATCGCTTCCTCGTACATCCGACATGACCGCCGGGGCATCCGCATTGGGATCCGTGCTTCTCGCAACCCTACCCGACCAGCCCTAGTCGGGTCGGCACTCGTATATAATCTGAGCTCCGCCCCCGTTTTCACGCATCTTTGGCTATCCACCCTTCGTCCCGTGACCTCCATAGCGATCCCTGAGGTGACAGCTCGTGATTGCCCTTGTAGCAGTGAGGAGGGGGTGGCCTGACCACTGATCCGGCGACTTTGCGCCGCCGTGCTCCGCCCAGTGCAGGAGCTCGAGCCTCAGGCCTTGGCGACCTTCGAGGCAACGACCAGGAGCTGCCTAAGCTTCAGCACAGCCTTCCACTCCACCCAGGTAGCATTCTAGCTCGCCTATTTAGCTTAATTTCTTGTTTCCCCCAAATTGTAGTTCCGCCGCGTTCCTTTGATTCCGACCATATCGCGTATCTTCTCGATCATCGAGGCACACTGTCACCTTTGCCTTTCCTCCACGCACCTTCTCCGCCCCCTCGTTCAACCCAGCTCGCACAGGAGCTGGGGTTCGAGCTCCACCGCCCTCCGCTCGCCGGAGCTCGCTCGCCCTGACCCACAGCTCACCTTCACCCCACCTAACCGGGTCGAGGCACTTTTCCCTCGACCCGCGAAGCTCTTGAGCTACTTTGCAGGTCAAGAGGAGGCCATCTGAGGCCTCCCCACATCCAGGCCAGGAGCTCCCCTCCGTCGACCTCGCCGGAGCCCCTCCAGGGCTCGGCTGGGCCATCGGAGGGCACCACCAGCTGCGGGACGACATCGCCGACCTTCTCCGATCTTCAGAGGCAGCTGAGGAGGACCACAGTACGCGCACGAGGCCGGCGAAGCTCGCCGGCTGAGTGTTCTTCCAGTATCCTCCACCACCGTCTGATCGCCCGCAAGCTCCAGGTTTCATCTTGATCGTCCATCCACGAAGGAGCAGCCACCGCCCGATCATCCAGAGGGGCGATATGGACCGTTAGAGCAGAGGAGAGAACCACCAGCACCCGAGGCCGTTCGATCACCCACGTGTCCTCCTCTGCGCTGTCGATCAGGCTCACGTGCGGACGAAGAGAAGCGCCAGCCATCCGAGATCGTCAGATCAGCTACGTGGCGCTCATCCAGCCGTCGACGTAATAAAGGGGTAAATTACCTTAGGCCCCCTCTTAGTTTCTGTTTTACGTGTCAGTCCTGTAAATATTTTCTGCATTTTATTTACGTAGGGTTAATTGCACATTGGACCTCGTGCTTGTGAATATTTGCACTTATGCCCCTGTATGTGTGAGCCACATGCTTCGTCACGTGTAGTTTTGGTTTAATTGCAACTATTATCCTGTAGTTCTGGTTGCTTTATGAATGAATAGAAACTTTCTGGTATTTGCACTTATGCCCCTGTGAACGTTTTATTTCCACATGTGCGCCTTTTAGTGGGTTATTTGCAACATAGCCCCTGGACTTTTTGGTACGAGTTACCAAAAGGTCCTAGGACTTGTTTTTATTACCAGAAGGTCCCTGAGTGCCCCAGGCACGCGCAGCGCGCGTGCGTTGCTGGGTTAATTGCACCTGGACCCCCAGAACTTCGGGTATTTGCACATTGGTCCCTGTGCACAATGCCCTCTTGTCATTTTTGAATAAAATATCAAATCACCTCCAAATCCAACGAAAATTTGACACATGGCTCCTGCCATGGTGTAGGATTTTTGTATATTTTTGAGGACATTTTTTATTTTATTTGCTTTTTTTAAAAAATTCAAAAACATCTATTTCTTGCACTGTTCAGTTTTAAAAATCACAAAAAAATATAAAAACCCTCCTAAAAATTCTACAAAAATTAGGTTCTGTTTCTTGTGTGTTCTTTGATTTTCTAGCCAATTTTGGCTATTTTTCATCACTAAAAACCCATAAAAACTTAAAAACACTCAAAAACTCATAAAAATTATAGTAAATAATCTAAAAACCCAAAAACAATAATTTTGGTGCTCAAATTTTCCTCGTTTTCTCTAGTATACAGGAAAATTACCTCCAGGTCCCTCTGAGATCCTTAGATATTTTATCTTTGGGTTTTGGGCCTGGCTGGACAGTACCTTGCCTTTTTCTTACTGTTTGATTTTTAGCAATTAGAATAAATATCAGAAAAATCCCAAAAATTCACCAAAAACATTAAAAAAACATAAAAAACATAAAAATATTTTTGTCTGAATTTTTGCTCGCTTCTTGATACATTAAATAATTTGTTGAAGTGTGCTTGTTTTTGCTTTCCTTATTTTCTCTCTATATTAAAAAAATCCAAAAAAATATAAAAATCATTAAAAACCACAAAAAAATATTTTGTCTTTTATTTTATTCATTTTGACTACTTCGTAGGCCTTCGGCCAATCCGTGCTCCTTGTGTTCGACCCTGGGTGCTATACCAGGTAAATCTCATAGCAGGACCGCTTTGTTTTGATTTTACGTATTTTTCGAGTGGTTCATTTTTCTTGATTAAGTTGACTTGAGCGCTTGGGTCGCAACGACCAATTTAGCACCTATACCCTAGCCTTCAGGTCGCTTATCAGTAGCCAGACTTCTTCTGTTGATATCCTTGCCTCCATGTGTTCGCATATTGCCGAGGTTGTTGATTTTGAAGTTGGAAGGACTGGAAGTTTCTCCCTCCCTGATGCTGCTGGTGAGGTGGGCAGTTGGTCGAGTTCTGACCCAGGGGATGCCCCTGAGGGCGGGTCAACTGCTGATCATGCTCCCATACACCATTAATCTCTTGAATTTACAACGGGGTTGGAGGAAACTACTCTAGGTAAACTGGCTGCAGCTCTGGTTGATAGACAACCATCTGATTCAAGGACTACGAGGGCTGCTCTGGGACCTGCACGTAATATACGTGTTGGACTGGCGGAGGCTATGGGAGACTTCGGGTGAGGATGTTGCATCTGTTGCGATTCCTTCTGCTCATCATGATTCTCTGTAGTGGCAGACACAGAATTACATGTATTGGCATTCAAAGCGTGGACTAGCTGCTCCAGCTATTGAGAGATCATATCAAGCTTCTCCAGGCCTTGAGTTCTCTTCTCAATGATAGATAATTTTTCGAGGTCTTGTGACCTCTTCTCAGTGATGTCGACCTTAGACAAGTGGCTCCCGATAATGCTGAGGTTGGAGCTCTCATCCTTGTCTTCGGTATGGGTAGCCATGTTCAAAGGCTTGTTGATGGCAGCTGAAATCTTCATGTAGGCACGTGATGAGGACTGAGCGGCCTCTCCTTCATCCATCTCCTCAAACATGTTCCATACAACAACCTCATCCTTGTTAAAATGCGAGCCTCCACAAGCAGCATCGATGAGTCTCTGACTTTCCAGTGTCAACCCATCGAAAAATGTTGCATGAGACTAGTCTTGGGAATCTCGTGGTGGAGACACCCTTCTTGTAATTCCTTGAATCTTTCCCACGCTTCATGGATAGTTTCGTGGGGTTGTTGGCAGAAGCTGGAGATGCGGGCGCGCATCTGGTTCAGGTGACCGAGAGGGTAGAATTTATGTAGAAATGCAGACTTAAGCTCCTCCCAGGTCGTGACTACCTTCCCCAAGTGGTCAACCCAATACAAGGCCTTGTCTTGGAGGCTGAAGGGAAAGGCAGTAACCTTGACTACCCCCAAAGGAATACCGAGGTAGTGAGCGGTCGCATAGATGTGGCCAAACTTCTTGAGGTGGATATATGATTCCTTAATGGTGTTCCCATGAAATGTAGAAAGCATAGAGACGAACTGTGGCTTCAGCTTGAAGTGGGCATGGATTTGTGGAGTCTGGATCCACTCGGTGATACGCTCCCAGATTGTATGTCTATTTCAAAGCAGGCTTTGGCGACGGTAGTCCTGCATCCACTCTGTCAAAGTTGGGTCCCCCCACTGAAAATTCATCTTAAGCACCTCCGCGGTTAAACTCTTGATCAGATTCAGCTCATCCTCTCCTCGGCCATCTTTTACATCAGCCCTCCTCCTCATGTCATTAAGCACATCTTGAAATGTGGTCTGAGCCAACAAGATTCCATGAGATGAGACGGTGGAATACATAAGCTTTGCTTTATTGACTATATACACTCCAACAAGCATATTATTTTCAATCAGGCATGTCCCATTTTTTCGAGTTTTTCTTGATTTTACAATTTTCTTTTGATGTGCATATGTACAACATATGTACATGGTGCATCATATACATAAGAAGTTTTTCTTCTTGTGCAAGTAGACTATCCCTCTTTTGAAGCTTTATTACAACCCACAGACTCCTATCCTTAGACCTCAATGCGACTAGAATAGGTTGAGATGCACATCCCTCCCTAGAAGAAGACGAGAGGTTCCAGCTAGCAGTACTACCCTCATATGCTACCCCAAGCCAAAGAATTATGCCTCCTCACCACCTCATCTAATTTGAGCTCCATGTAAGGTGCTCATCATTGTCTCTTAGATTCATACGTGTGTTGTTAAGTGTTCTACTTAGGCTCATCAGGATGACATGTGAACATAGCCTAGTGGACTCAAAGAATTAAGTCACTATAGACCTGAAATGTCTTAACCCGAAATCCTATAAGGTTCCTCTGAAGTTAAGTGGATTAAGGTCTTAACCAAGTTCCATTTTCAATTTAATTTCAGACTAGTTTATATGTCAAGCATGATTCCCAAATATATACATGCAAGTATATACAAAACCCTTTTGTGAAAAATTTTCAAATATGTAAACTTTTTATGGAAAGATTTTGAATGTAAGGAAAAACTTTCCAAAATATTTTTACAATCATTTACCAACAAATTTTTGCAAAAACTTATTTTCAAACATTATTCAAAAAATTTGTACTATATACATAATTTTGATACAAAAATATTTACAAAAATTTTCCAATCAAAATATTTTTACAGAGGTTTGCACAAAAATAATTTTTACAAAAGGTTTTATAAACAAATTTTACAAAAAAAATTACAAAACTTTCTGCAATAGAGTTTGCAAACATTTACATACAAGAAAATTTATAAATTTTTGTGATTTTTAGCCATGTTATTAATATACACAAAGTGCTCAATGTACGAGTTATGGCTAAAGTGTGTGTGTGTGTGTGCGCACACACGACACCCCCCTATACTTAGCTCGAACGATGTCCTCAGAATGATCAAAGAGCGATGAAAGACGACATAACTCGTGCTGAGTATGAGGAAGCAAAAAGAATGCTATACTACAATGACGAATGAAAGAATGCAATGAATAGAAGTCGGTGATCCCCCTATACTTAGGATCAATTAATCCTAAGTATAGAAAATTTTATAAAAGGGGAAAACTGAAGAATATGATGTACATGTATTACCTCCCCTATACTTTGGGTAAAATACTCTAAGTATAGGTAGTAAAACAAAGGTAAATTAATCAAATGAATAATCAAGGTTTGATACCCCCCATACTTAAGCTAAAGCGCACCCTTAGTATAGCATAATCGTAAGATGAAGACGGGATGCCAGACAAAAAGAATGTATGATATAGACAATCTGGATCTATATAGTTGCGGAGGAGAAGTGATAATCAGGTACGAGATGAAAATGATGTGAGTCAGAGATCACATCTCAGACAAAATGAATAGAGCAACGTCAATGATCAACGGATCGTGATCAAGAGATGGCATCAGGTGTTGACCGTTAACCCAAAAGGTGGAATCAGATGACAATTCAGACATATCAATTCTTCCGTTGTTGTGAACCTTTCTGACCAAGTATGATCCCTTCTATTTGCTTTGTAATTTCCTTGGAAATAATCTCAACTTAGCATCAAATAGCCATACTTTCTGATTTGGCTTAAACTGTTTATGGGTGATATAAGAATCATGTCATATCTTCCCTCTATCCTTATATTGTAGGATACTCGAAAAGGTTGTATCTCTCAACTCCTCCAGGGTTGGCAATTCTGCTTTCCTTTGATCTCCTACACTCTTGGGATCCAATAATAACTCTATATTTGCCCAAATTGACTTGTGCTTGATTTTCACAAGTAAATGGCATGGCTTGCCATAAACGAGTGGAAAGGAAGATGTACCCAAAGGTGTCTTTAAGGAGGTCCGATAGGTCCACAAGATCTAGTCCAAAAGATGTGACCAATCCTTTCGGTCTGGATAGACAACCTTCTGCAATATAGTCTTGATCTCCCTATTCGATGCTTCAGCAAGACCACTGGTCTGAGGATGATATGGAGTGTCAACTCTATGGTCAATGATGAACTCGTTAGCAAGGGTCCTTACCTTGTCATTGATAAAGTCCCCCCGTTTGAAATCAAGACTCTAGGTACCCCGAACCGTGAAATAATAATTTTCCTCAAAAATTTGCATACGATATTAGCATATGCGTCTCAGACGGGGATGGCCTCAACCCAACGACTCGCATAATCTACTGTCGTGATGTAGGGTCTTGAAAGACTTGGGCTTTCTGCATGGATCGATGTGATATTGACCAGAGATTTGGTCCGGTATTGAATAGCAAGGACCAGGAGGTGATTTCACGAATTAGATGAGGCGATTCATTCAATGTAAAATGAGGAAAAATCAAATAAATTAGGGATTTAGAGGTTCTTATAGAGCTAGATGTGTAGGGGGTCAGTTGAGTAGTAGGTCAACCAGTGGCAGGCACCCATTGGCCCACGTCAACCGCTACGAGACAAAGCTTTAATTTAATAAAAATAAAAATAAAAGGGAAATAAAATAAGAAATAATTTTATTATTTTTTCTCAAAACATGGAAGTTGCTTCTTATTTATGTACTATTTTAGGTGATTTTTATTTATTTTTCGACCCACTTATCATATGTTAATTTTTACCAGTATAATTATACGTAGAAATACCTATGTTTTGTGTATTTTAATTTAGTTTGTATTTTAGAATTTATTTTTATATATCCATAATTTATATTTTTATAATTTATTTAGATGTATTTTACTTTTTTATTTTATTTTTTCGAGTTTTATCGTATACCTAAATAAATATGGGTATGTATATCAAACGTGTGGTATACTTATGTATTTTGTTGAATTATTTATTTTAATGAGTTTTTAAGGTTTTTATTTCATGTTATTTAAATGTATTTCAAATAGTATTTCTAAGTATATAAAAATACAAAAAAGCTAAAGATATGACGACTGAATAAAATGGATATACATGCATACAACACAATACAGACCCAAAAGCTAACTTTGCATTTTTAACTCCAATTTTAATGAAACCGCCTTAATTAAATCATTAATTCAATTTAGAGTAAATTAAAAGGTGAGTTTCATCAATTTTGAGTCCATATAGAGAAGATGTAGATCTGAAGTTTCGGTTGTGGTTTTTTTCAGCTATGTGTCCTAGTCACACTGTTCATTATTTTTACTTGGAATTATTTTTGTATTTTTTCTATACATTTTTTTGTGCATGTTTTGTATTGAAAGTTTTTTAATTTGAAGTGAGTAATAATGTATATAAATTAGTGTGAGTTTCAGCTATATTCAGCGTACTGTACCATGGGTTTCAAGGTGACGATGTTATTTTGTTTGTACTAGTTTGCCATTATCTCTCCCTACTTTATTCAAAATTGATCAAGTCTATATTAACTTAGTCTTGGGGTTTAGGGTAGTCAATATTTACTATACTTCATTTTTTCTTTTCTCTCTTTTTTCATTTATTTTGTTTTAAACACGAGTATTTACATACTATTTACATAAAACTGTTAGAAAGTTAAATTTGTATAACTTGCTATATTTACATGTATTTAGCTATGGTTTTAAAGACAAAAGAAAGATTAAAGGTGCACGGATGGGTATTCATTACCACCATACACTTACCTTTGCTAGTCCCTAGCAAACACTTATTAGGAGAATAAGTGATGCAAAACAAAAATAAAGAAAAGAACAATAAAGAAGGTAGAATGATTATGATTTTTTAAATTTGTCCTTACAAAATCAAAGTTTGAAGCTCAATTAAATCCTTTGGATTATTAATGTGTTCAGACCATATTAAGGTTAGGACTTGTGACTGAACAACCCTTAGATTCCATGCTCCTTTATTCAGTTCAACTCAACAGTCTGGTAAGAACCGTCCTTTCAAACGTATACTCTTGTAACCTTGAAATGACTAGTACCAAGTGTGTGGATAGTGTTAGCTCTTCCCAGATAAGTCGTTGAACTATCCAGTGGTCTCTTCCTCTGGTTACTCATCCTCAGGGAGAAGTATATTTCCTTCTAAGTTCATGTACATGCTAGTTTACCACAAAAGGGGAAGCTTAAAGAAAGTGAAAAGAAGTCGGAATGGACTAGTGTAGTCGTATTTTCTTGTGAAGTTTGGTCAGTGTAACCAAGACTCTACCAAGAATCAGGCCTTTTCTGAAGCTCCAAATTTTTAGATTTTTTGGTATGGACTTCTTTCTTATATTTCTTTATTTTTATTGCACTGCATTCTTGTTTGTTGTGACGGATATAAAATTTTTTAGTTAGCCCATGTTTTGGGATTTTGGAAAAGTTGTGCCAGTTGTCCATCCCTCATCCGATGATTTATTTCAACCCAATATCCAATCGTTGGATGTCCAGGCTACCAGATAAACAACAAGTTGAAATACTGATTTCGGCAATCACCGAGAATGGTTCCTAGGTTACCCTCGACGTTCAACAACCCATCTCAGTTGAGCTAAGTATTGAGTGTGAGTTTCTAAGTCAAGCCATATTCTCAAGAATCGTGTGGATGCCATGAAAAGTTCTAGTTACAACATTGAATTGATATGTGAACACGGCTCATGGAACCTAAAGAATTAAGTAAAAATGACCTGAAGCATTTCAATTCCAATCTTTAACAGGTTCCTCTAAAATTAGACTAAGTAAGGTCTAGATAAGCTCCAATTCTTGGATTTTATTTAGACATGTTCATTTGTCAAAAATCATTTAGAAAAAGCTTATGCACTGTAAAGAAATCTTTTTATGAAAACATTTCTAGTTTTGAATCTTTTTATGAGATTTTCAAAAGTTTTTGCACATTTTTGTGAAATTTTGAATACATTTTTACAAACCTTTAGGAATTCTAATAATTTTCAATTTTTATGGGATTTTCGGAAAAGAAAAGGAGTTAGTGTGTTAGTGTAGATTTTATGAGGGTAATCTTCATTTTATACCCTTATCCAATGTAGTGCATTAGCCATATTATTGAAAATATGTAAGTATGAGTTATGGCTAAAGTATATACATTGTATATACGACCCCCATATACTTAGTGTGAACTATATCCTCATAGTGATTTACGAGAAACGGGTAAACATAACTCATGGTAAGTATGGAAAAGCCTAGACTACAACGACTCAAAGAATGGGCAGTGAGTTAGTTATCTTGCTCATTCACCCTCCTCTCATGAGATCCCTCACTCACTGCCCTAATTCGCCCTCGGCAAAACCTCCTTCCCTCTCTCTCCCCACCATTTGCAACTATCTTCCATGCCCCTATTCTTGTTGTACCTGGTTAGGTTTTTCTGTCTATAAGATTAATATCTTGAAATTTTTAAAATTTGCTCTAAATATATGAAATATATATTGAATTTGATTTATATGATTTTTCTCTAAATTTAAGAAAATGATTCATATAATTTTTCCTCCAAATATGCTTCGATTTCAGTTTATGGATGATATGTATATAGGGCTCTTGTGAAGGGAAGGGAGGGGACTATGTGATTGCGTGGGGAGGGGTTGTGGAGGTAAGGTTGTAGGTGGGGTTGTACGGGTGATGCAGGTGGGGCCTTTGGGACTGTTATGGAGAGGTTGTGGGTGGTGAAGTTGTGGGTGAGGTTGTGTGTGCGGAGTCGGTGGAGCTCTAGATTGAGAGGTTGTTATAGGTGGGTCTTTCTCTTTGAGGTTGTGGTTGATGAGGTAGTGGGTAGGGGGTTATAGGGCTATGGTCTTGTTGACATTCGATCGTAATACTGAGCCATTACTGATTCATGAATGATAATCAATGAACAATCAAGAAAATATCATTTTCAACACAATCCATAGTAACCATTCAAAGTAAAAGTTCCTTTTTATTTTTTTATCCAAAAAAGGGGAAACTCTCCGTAGGTGTCCACATGATGAATATCTATTTTATCACCTTATTATTTGTAATATACCTATATATTACATATACTTAATTATTTAATAAAATAAATAATATACTTTAATATAAAGGTAAAAAGTACCTTTAATACACCTCTATATTACATATACTTAATTATGTAAGTAAATAAATAACTTTAGAAAAATAAAATAAAAATGTATACATATATATTTAAATAATTATAAATAAAATTTTATTTATGTAAGAATATAAAATATAATACAAAGGTCTCATAAAATATACTTATATTCTTCAAATTATTTTGCAAATAAATAAAATATAAAATATAAGGTATTTATATAAAATAACTAAATAAAATATATATAATATATATCTATATTATACTTATAAATAGAAATATATATTGTATGTTGTATTATATATATTATAAAAATAATTAAAAATCACTAAAAATTATTTGTAAAATAATTAGCATTTTTATTTTTATAACTTTTTTAAAATCATTTGTTATTCTAATTGATTTCTCTTTCATATGTGAATTCAAAATTTCTGATTGGTCAACTCGAGTCTGTTAACACGGGTTAACTTTTCCCCATCCTAGGTCTAACCTACCATCCACGTCGCGGGACCTGATTTCTTCCAACTCTTCTGCCCGGATCTGATCCCTTTTCGCCTTGGTTTTTATGCCTGAATGATCACCCAATATATGCGATTCACGGATACCTAGGCAGCGTCAGATCCGCTTGGGATCGCGTGCTTTCTCTCGAACCTTCCATGCTCCTAGGTGCTTATATAAAATCTCCATCCGCCTACGCCATGCTGCAATTCGCTCTGCATCATCTTTTCATCCACTTGATCTTTAGGGTAGTGTCAGGACTCCATAGGATCCTTTTGGAGCTTGGATTGGTGGCCAATAGAGCTGAGCTCGCTCGTGGCTGAAATCCGCCGTTGCATCTAGCCTCCTCAACCTCTTGCAACTGGGTCAAGACCAAAACATGTCAATCACTTCGCTAAACTTTACCCTTCATTTATGTATCTTCAAGTACCCTCTATCAGCTCTGTTTTCCTACTTCTTTTCGATTTCAACCATCAGTCATCGTCCGCCATATTTGCTCTGATCATCGGGTCTGGAGCCCAACTCTACCATTTACCCACATAGATATCCTTTCCTGCTCACCCTCCATCTTCCCTCGCAACCTGATCATAACTTGAACCTATCCTAGGATCAGATTTAGGGCTAGTCCCCTATCCTTCAACTTTGTCGGAGGACAACCACTCATCCATGCCGCTCTCTTGCTTTTATATTCCCAATAATCCTAGTCGGAGCTATGTCTCCGAGCCTTGAGTTATCTCACAGGTTTACCAGTGCGAGTGGAGCTCGATTCGGCCTTTAACAACAACGGCGAAGTAGCTCCAAGTGACACCACCTCTAGATCTCCATCGAGCTGTTCTTTGTCTCATCCAAGCATCCCCTCCGACGCAGCTTCTCTCCAGTGAGTCGTTGGACCCCTCAGCTAACAGATTCGAGTCATGCAACGTCCAATATTCACGATCAAAGCTTAGTAAGAGGTCCCTTCTTTGTGTTCTTCTAGTGCCTCTCATAGCCATCATATGAAAGGGTGTTCTTCCAGATCTAATCGGGACAACTCTTTTGAGGCCCAAATCTATGAGGTTCGATCAGATCTAGGGCCAATCCAGCTGCACGTCAGTGCTAGATGATCAGGATTGTTAGATCCATACCTGCACCATCAGATCTGAGTTGCTCATCCCAAGAAAGACTCTACATCGTCAGATCTTTTTCAAAGCATATCAGAGTCGTACATAGGCAGAGGAGAAGATAGACGAATCAAGTGAAAAGGAATGGTGTATACAAAGACAAATCAAAGAATATAATAAAGAAGACTCGGTGTCTCCGACTATACTTAGGATCAAGTAATCCTAAGTATAGCAAGTTGTACATGAAGGGAAATCCAAGTGGAAGGATGTACATGGTCTACCCCCCCCCCCTCCCATACTTAGGGTCAAATATCCTTAAGTATAGACAATAAAACAGAGGTTGAAAGAGAAGAAGAAGACAAATATATACAAGATGGGAGGACATCACTCCCCATATACTTAAGGTGAAAGATCCTTAAGTATAGGAAACGACAGGAGTAATGAAACAGAACGATATGAACAACTCGGTGTTTCCACCCCCCTATACTTAGGATGAGTTATATCCTAAGTATAGCAAAGATAATCCTATACGAGACCTGGGGTGAAAACAAATACGGAAGAAAGAACGATCAAACCAAGAGGAAACACGTATATACAAAAGGGTACAATGTTGAGGTGCCTCTCAACAAGCGCTAGATTTTACGCCCCTAGCTGGGCGCAAAGGCTAGGATAATGTTGTATCAAGGTTCAAGATGGCATCTGTAAGGCGAATGCCATACAATCGTCGCAGTCTCGATATGAGCACAATGACGAAATCAACAATGTAAGAAATGACATCTAGGTAGGCAATCAGGCGGGTGTCTGCTACCGGCCAAGGATATGGAAATATGTGATCAGGATCCGGTAGCACAAAATAAATCATCGACTCAGGATCAGACTAGAGTGGAAGTGTGGAGTCGAAGAAATCAAACGTGGAGAAGGATGGATCAGTCATGGAATCCTCCACGTCAATCAGTGTCTTAAAAAGGTGTGGAAAATCAAGATCAAGAGACTCTCTACGAAAACTTATATTCGATGCATAAAATGGAGACAAATCAGACATATCATCGAATATCTCAAGGATCGGCTCATCCTCGCGAGGGTCATCGAGGTGAGGTAACTCAGAGTCAGAAAGATTGGAAGACTCGGTTTCGTGATCTGCCAGATCGGATACACTCTCAGAAGGTGAAACCGAGTACACATCGTGTATGGCATTCTCCCACAGATAACCCTCGGGGAGGAATGCAAGTTCATTGGTGAGAAATAGAGGATCAGGATCTATCAGGGCATCTGCGCTGCTGTCAAGCACCCACTCTATGCACCAGGATGCATCATCATCTAAAGTCTGTGTCTGGTCAATCTAGAAGCAGGAGAAGGTACTGGTCAACACCGCGAAGGCTGGCAATATGGATGCAACTGATCCTCGCTCGGCGACAGTGCTGGCTACCATCTGGTCCTCATAGTATGGATCTATCTCATAAAAGTGGAGGACAAAAGGCTCGAATACGGGAGTATCTATATCTGTCATCCCAAAGTGGTATCCCATATCGAGTTGTGGCTGCTGGAATAAGTTCTGGTATCTGTCTGAATCCGAGAAGTATCTCTGCAAAATGGAAGCTGAGTCATCTGGGTCTGGACACTGAAATGGTTGGATCGATGGCTGTAGTAGCGGGGGCTCCTCCATCTCCTGGAATATCAGAGGATCTGATATCCAAGACTCGTCGACTGAAAAATCTAGGGCTGACTCGAACTCTAGCTGGAAGACCGACGGAAACTCGAGTAGGCTCTGGGCCAGAACCTCCACCGTGGTAGTCATCTCCTCTATCATCTGTGCTACAGCAGAATCCAAGTCCTCTATCAGGTGTATAGAAGCTGTATCCTCATGTATGACGGCACACCCAACTGGTACTGCAACATCCTCATGTGTTGTCCCGACTATGACATCCCGTGAAGATGGGCTCTGTGAAAGTGATCTCGAGATGGCATCAAGTAGCTTAATGTCCGAACTGCGGTGTAAACCGCCACACGAGGTCACGACCCGTGCTATCTGATCGGCAGTCATCCCCCTCATGGAGATCTCGATGAGGTCTGTCGGTGAAAGTCCGTGATCGGGGAATCTCCTCAAGAGGTCTAGAAACCTCAGCCATGCATCATGCACTGGCTCCTGGAGGTCTACTGAATAATCCATGATCAAAGAACGCATCATATATGCTCTATGCTGGGGATAATATCTCTATAGAAACTCGACCGTAACTCTCCCCACGTAGAAAATCTCCTTCCTAATCGTCTGTGCCATCTCATGGCTCTATCCTGGAGTGCAAAGTGGGAAGGTCTTCAGCATCAGCTCCTCTGCAGTGATGTCTGAATAGATCTTTGTCCTGAAAACTCTTCGAACTCGGACAGGTGAAGATAGGGCTCCTCGTGCGCCTCCACTGAAAATGTCGGTAGTCTCTGAATGAACTCCAAATCCAGAATGAATGGACCTAATGTAGAAGTTGACTCAGCTCCCTGTCCTCTCTGCTCATCCACCATGCTGGCGTCAGAGGCATCTGGTACTCGCATATGCTCTCTGTGATCGTGTGTGAAGCACATTCTCAATCCAGCCATGGCATCATCCGGGTCTCGCATCTGCTCAATCTGATCTCCATGGACGTCAAGCGTAGCATGCCCAGAAAAATGAAAGGGATGGGAGGGAGGAAGCAGAAGGTCGGTCGGAGATCCGACCTTCCTCGAAGGTGGACTGGAGTGATGGTCAGAGGATGGAGAAGCCGTAAGAGTCGGCAAGACGTGAGGGGGGTCCATCATCCAGGGATGCAGAAGGGAAAGGGAAAAGTGAAGGGAGGGTGGGAGGGAGAAAAATGACTGGAGGGTAGGCAGAGGAAAAGATGGATGGGAAGGCGGACGGGATCTGGAAACACACAAGATGAGAAAGCAAACCCCCGATTCACCTACTCAACACTGATATGATGATCGTAAAGGTTGGGTCAATTATCTTGTCAATTTTATTTAGGTGATCAAGTCAGTCTTTCAAAGCGATTACGTGAGCTGATAGGAATCCAATACTCTTAACAGACTGTCCCAAATAAAAGGCTGGTAGTCTATCAAGAAATCGGATATGGCTCTATCCTAGGATGCGGGTCACTCTCTCGCTCATCCAAACCAAAGAAGGAGGGGGTTACTCTCCCCAAGATAGATTTTTAAATGAGGTGTCTTTTAGGGTCAAGTGTGATTAGCAGTCCCAATTTTATTGTTTTTGTTTTTAGGTCTTTTTCAAGCAAACAACGTCTAACGAATTTTTCGTTTTCCTTTTTATTCCTAAATCTAGAAAATAGGGGAAGGAAGACGGAAAAGCCAATGTGCGAGGAAATCAATGATGCATGCACGAGATAGAAGGTGTACCTTGTTCCAGCAGTCCACATGCAATTATGATCCGCACATAAATTAAAACTAATCTATATGGATGCAAAAGCGAGAACCATCCTAAACAGAAGCTCCTATTATCATGAAGCACCGATTTATTCATCTAAGTCCAAGCGTGATCTATAGGAACATATATTCTTATTAGGGCTTTGGACCTATTGCTACCTGGCTCAACGAAATAAAAACCTAGATCTAGGGGCTCAAGCACAGAAATCCACGTGTAATCAAAGAAAAGACAAACGAGAAAACCAAAACAGCGGTGGGGTCCCTCGAGCACACCGGTTTTCGGCGAAACAGACCCCGATAGTCACCGATAGAGTCCAAGTTTGTCCCTGTAATATTACAATTAAAAGTCTGCTGAAAATAAATCTAAACTACTCTACGGCTATCTACGGTTATTTTCGTGGCTATCCCGCAGCTCCCGCACTCCTGCTCGGCTCCTCGCGCTCTCCTATGGCTCTATGCAAAAAAGAGCCGCCTCTGACTCCCGCGATTGCTTGGGCTTCTGAAAAAGCCACCTCGGTCCTCGGGCCCTTGCAAGAAATCAAACAAGAGTGTATCAGACACAATTTTTATAAAAAAATGCAAATAAATCAGAGAAAAGATATATATACAGCTATATACAAAAAACAGCGAAAAACCGTGAAAAATCGAATAACTACTAAGACGTTCTCTCCGGCAACGACTCCATTCTGATGACCCGAAAAATCACCAAGATCCAGGTAAAGGTAAAAAAACAAGGGTCGTTGCGACCTGAATCTCGAAAATCGATCTATCAAGAAAAATAGACCACCAAATAAAAGTAATCAGAAATGAAATCTGAATACCGGTCTTGCTATTTATTTAACCTGGTATAGCGACCAGGGTCAAACTCAAGGAGCACGGATTGGCTCAAAAGAGCCTACGAAGTAGTCGAAAAATGAAAAGAAAGAATAAAATATTTTTGGTGTATTTTATGTATTTTTTATTTTTTGTATTTTTAATTATGAAGGAAAGGTCAGAAGAAGTTAAAAGAACACATTCAACAATTTATTTAATGCATCAAAACAATCTGAAAATTTAAATAAAATTGTTTTTTGTGTTTTTTATATTTTTAATTGTATTTGGTAATTTTTTTCAGAATTTTATAATTTTTAATTGATTTTATAAAAATGAAAAAAGGTGAAAACAATGAACTAGTGTGCAGCCAGATTTGAAAGGCTAATTAAAAATACATAATTAGCCTAAAAATCTGATGGTAATTTTTATGAAAAGTATAATAAAACTAAGCTATAGAAAAAGAAATTGCATTTTTTATTTTTTTGAATTTTTAATGATTTTTATAAATTTTTTAGGGTTTAGTGATTTTTAAGTGTTTTCTAAATCCAAATTTAACCAAAATTGGATAGAAGCTAAAAGACACTAAAAGAAATAGTAAGAATTTTTTGTAATTTTTAAACGAGTTTTTATATTTTTAAATGATTTTTCAATTTAAACAATAACAAAAATATGTGTTTTTGAATTTTTAAAAATATCAAAACAACTCAAAAATATCCCAAAATTTTAGTGAAATTTTTACACAATGGCAGGAGCCACGTATCCAAATTTCACTTGATTTGGAATTAAGTTGATATTTTATTCAACCAATATAAGACACACAACACACAGGGACCAAAGTGCAAGAAAATATAGTTCATGGGCCAAATAGTTAACACGTGTAAAAATCTTGGGGCCCAAGTTGCAAAAAGCCCAAAAAAGCACGAGGCATGCACGCGATTCACATTCACAAGGACTAAAATGTAATTCCTATTTATAAAAATGTAAACAGTAACAGCTCAAAGCTATAGGATAAGCAATGCAAAAGTTCCACAAATCACGTGTCGATGCACGTGCACCACAATAGGAAGGACTAAATTGCAAATATTAAAAACTAAGGTCCTAGTTGCAAGTTATCCAAATTAAAAACAACGGAGACAAATATTTACAGGACTAGACGATAAATACAAAAGGAGGAGAGGCCTAATGTAAATTTACCCCTTTATTAAGATCCACGGTTGGCTGGGCTCCACGTGTTAGATCTGATGGTTGTGATGCGTGGATACCCCTTCGGTGATGGACGTCCCTGATCAGATCCCAGATGGATCGAACGTCTACGAGCCTCCCTCGAACGGATGGTAGAGATCAAAACTAGCAGAGAGGCTCTATCGGACGGCGGAGGAGGGTCCTGGATGAACTAGACACCGACAAAGTTCGCCAGGCTATCGTGCACGCTACGGTCCTCCTCCCGTGCTGCTCTGAGAGGGGAAATGAAGCCCAATGTCGTCCGCAGTGAATGGTGTGCTCCAATGGGGACGAGAGCGTCTGGAGAGCTCCAGCGGTGAGATGCTCCTGGAGCTCCTTTGCCTGAGAGGTTCGACCTTCAGATGAGGTTGCTTTGACCTGCAAACCTGTACAGAAAGAACGTTGGGTCGAGGGCAAAGTGCCTCGACCCGATTATGGGCGAAGTGGGTGAACAGGTGGGTCGAGGCATGGTCCTCCGGCGAGTGGCAGCGGAGGAGGACTGAAGTCCTAGTTTCAGGGCGAACCAGGATGATCGGAGGGGCGCAGAAGGTGCGGAGAGGTCTAGTGGAGATGATGCGACGGTTGGATGGGAGGATAGATGAATGGATGATCGGGAAATGGCCGGCGACGGCCGACGGCGCTAAACCTAAGAATCAGAATTAAAGCGAAGATAGAAGCTAAAAGGGCTACCTGGTGGTCGAGGTCGTCTGTGGGGGCGGTCAGGGACCTCCGGGGGTCGTCTCCTCGATGGTTTGACGGGTCCAGAGGCTCAAGCTCGCTTGGTGGCGGAGCACGGCGGCGAAGATCGTCGGATTAGTGGTTCCCGGCTGCTCGTCCCTCTCTGCGACTCTCTCGCACACGGCCGTCATTCAGGTGAAGGAGAGGAGATCATCGGTGGCAAGGGGGAAGGCCAAAGATCTGTGAATGTGCGGTCGGAGGTGAAAATTTATATGGTGAGGGGTCCGAGGAGATAGGAGCGGGCAAGCAAATCGGAGCTCGGATCCCTAAGAAAGATGTCGGGCGTGAATCACGGATTGATCGTCTATAGTCGGAGCTCGGGGTTTGGCTAAATGGTGATCGGACCGATTCGGGAAAAGTGGGTGAGGTCGGGTCGAAAGTCGGGTCCGGGTCAAAAGTGGTCCAGGGGGAGAGTTGACTGGTGGCCAACAATCCCCCGTGGACCAATCAGGAAATTCCAAACTCAAAATTATTTGAAAATTTATTTAAAATAGTAAATGATTTTATTTCGAAACATTTTCAACATGAAAAATGTTTATTATTTTCAAAATATTTTTTAGTGATTTTTATTTATTTTTTTGAAAAAAATTATTATATTATTATTATATACATGTATATGTACATATGTATTTTTGATTTTTTATTTATAATTGTTTATTTTTGTAGAATTATCCCTATTTTATATTATATTTATTTACAACAAAAAATATGGGATTCAAAATAGTTTTTATTTGAATTTTTTGTTTTATTTATACTTTTCTTATTTTTATTTTATTCTTTATAAATATATACAGATTAATCAACAACACATTTTTATTTTTATTTTGAGGAAAATAAAATTATTTATATATAGGTGTATGTACAAGCATGATTGACCCTATCTCCCTCTACTTGGTTTCTTTTGCGGTCAGGCTAATGCTTGGCCCTCCCTTGGGATTAGGTCGCTCAATATTTATTCTAAATATTTCCCTCTTTTTCTGTATCTCTTTATTCTTTTATTTATGCACAAAAACATGCTAATTATTCAATATTAACAAATGCATGCTTTTTGATAATTATTATATTTACAAATATATACATGGTGTTTTTGCCAAAATAACTACCTAAAATAAAAGAATAAAGAGTGATGAATAGGTATTCATCAACGTCACTCGCAGCGCATTCACCGGGAGGGTATACTTCACTTTCCACCCTGCACTTTCTTTTATTTTCTTTTAGTACAATAAATGTAATACTTAGTAATGATCATTGTCATTTAGGACCTCATATTCTTTATATTTGCATTATAGTCTTGCCGAGCCACACTTACGTACGCATTCATATGTTTCTTTGGGTCATTGCCGTTGTGAATCTAAGCTTTCATGTGTTACTGGAATAAAAGTAGTTTTAAAGTATTACAATTATACCCTCATGAATCTAAATCACGTGTGCCACACTTTTTAGTTGGGTTATTCATATCTTTGGCCCCTAAGGTTTTATTGTTTACTGTTGATTAAGCCCTAAAACTTAAAATAATTGCATGTATGTTCTTAATTGCCATATTATTTCTTATTATTTTATTAATTTCATTAAATTGCAAAATTAGTCCAAAAAATCCATAAAAACTACTGGTAGTTCCAACTGGCGTTTTCTTTGCATTGTTTTTTATGTGTTGATTTTCTTTTATATATTACTAAAAATAAAAAAGTACAAAAGATCCCTATTTGCTTTAAAAAATTCATAAAAAAATAAAAATTACCAAAAAAATTCTAGACAATATATGGTATCTCTATTTTGAATTTTTTAATTTTCTACCAATTTTCATCTTATTAGTTCTTATAAAACTCTAAATATTTACAAAACCCTAAAAATACCATAAAATCACATAAAATATTTTAAAAATTCAAAAATCATCATCTTGGTCTCTGTTCGTAGATATTTAGTTTACTTTTTGATAAAAAATATCTTCTAGGAGTTATGAGCTTATTTTATATTTTTAATTTGAAAAATACTCCTGGTTGTGCACTATTTGTGTTTGTATTAGCTTTAAATTTTTAGAAAAATCCATAAAAATCTAAAAATCCTCCACAAAATTATAGAAATAGTATAAAATTTTTAAAAGCACAAACATTTTTTTACTTGATTTTTTGACTATTTGTACCATATTTAAAAAATCCAAAAAGAGGGTGTGTGAGTTCTTTATTTCATTGTTTGATTTACCTTAAAAACTAAAAATATAAAAATCTTCAAAACCACAAAATCATAAAAAAAATAATTAAAATCCTTTGATTCTCTTTGAATTGGCAACCTAGTTTTTAACAGTTGCCCCTTGTGCTCGACCCTGGTCGCTACAAGTTAATAAAAGTAGCTTAGACCACTTGTTTTACTTGCTTGATTTATTTTGTGGTTGAATAATTTTCTCAATTTCTATCTAGTCGGGTTAGGTAACAACGACACATTAATTAACTCCTTAACCTGAGCAAGCTTTGGTGTCATCATGAAACAAAGACCCTAAAAATTTTGAAACATAGAAAACCTTATAAAATTCTATAAAATCATAAAAAAATCATAAAAATATGCTTAAGTTCCTAAAATTTCCCTGCATTTTGTAGTATCGAGGAACATAGATTTGGGGCACAACCTGACTTGACAGATATTTATAAGGCACATTTCAATCTACTGGATTTTTTGTTTGCTTTATTGTGTGAATTTATTTATTAAAAATATATCAAAATCCTCAAAATTACCCTAAAAATCACCAAAAATATAAAAGATTTAAAACTCAAAAACATCTATATATTATCTATATACTATAATTATTATCTATATTAGTATTTATTTTATTTTTAAATTAAAAATTAAAATTTTGCTAAATTAAAAACATAAAAAATATTAAAAGTAAAAATAAAATACATATAATTAAATCAAAAAATCAAAAATTAAAAGACATAAATTTTTTTCTAAGTAGCATATTCCACATCTGTGGTTTGACACTCTATGTACTTGCCTATGTACATATATTTTGTAGAGATATAATAGCTTTTAACTCATATTTGTAATTATTAAATTATTTCTCATATTGTGATTTGATTGTTGATTAATTCATATTTTGATTCTAGTCATGCAACACCATCTATTGGATCTCTAAGATTAGCAGATCGACCAAAAGTAAGTTATTACGTAACTACCTAGACCCATTGTTTTTTTCATTATTTTTGGATTTCTTTTAAGGAAACCTTAGTGGATTTGCTATATATATCGAGGGTAATATGTGTTTCAAGTTTCATGCAATGCAAACATTCCTAACATGTTCATTTAGAAGAGGTCAATTTCAGCAATTATGAAACCGTTAAAATTGTGTAGTCTTGATGGAAATGATAAAAGTTCTAAATTAAGTTGAATTTAGAATGACATATGGTTATATATTCTGATCTAATTACCTAAAGATTTTATTTTAAAAAATTAAAAAATATTGAAAAAAGAGTCGGATGTAGGTAGTTTTCTACACCCCGAGTGTGATCTCCCTTTTTCTACACACATTTGTGCTCATTGAAATTATTTTTTTGAAAGAAAAAAAAGATTTCTATTGTATAGGTGTACGACAAAAAAATTCACATTTTACGTACCAAGATAGAGTACAGTCGTATTAAAAAAGAAAGCTTCAGGAAGTTAATGATTAGCAAAGCATGGCATCAAGATAATTAATGACAATATATTTGCATTCCCTTGGAGTCAAATTACAAGAACATCACCAAGATCTAAGTTATTATATTTCCTTATATTATTTAATTAATGATTAGAAAAAGAAACTAAAAAACAGAAAATATAAAAAAATATTACTAAAATTTATTACTACATATATATTTAAGAAATTATATGTATACGTATACGTGTGAATACATATACATATACATTAAAGAAATTACATTTATTACATCATATTGATGTTTGGTCCTGTCCAGCTCAGCTCACGTGTCGTCCCATGTGAGCTAGGCAAATTGCGTGTTGCGGGTTTAAGTATTGTTTTTAGTCCATTAAATTTAAATATACATTGTATTTTTGGGAAAATGGCACATGAGCCCCTACCTTTAATTTTATTTAAAATATGCCCTTCTTTTTTCATATATTTTTTATGCTTGAATTTTATTTATTAAAATAACAACCATGCTCAAAAAAGTTATGCAAAAATAGGGTTAGGTGCAGGCCAATATGTATTTTCATTCCTTATTTTTATTTTACCATTTCGGCATTTTAGCTATTTATAAAAAAAATTAAAATGAGTTCATATTATCTTTATTTAAAATAAAAATAAAAAAATTAGAAAAACATTTTGAAAAATCCCAAATATATATGTGTGTGTGTATGTGCCTTGTTATTATATGTTATAACTATAGACCAAAAATCTCTAAAAATTGAAAAAAGGAAAGGCCAAAAATATAAAAAGCTACAAAGTGTAGTAAAAAATAAAATTTTCCAAAAACCCCAAAAATATTTGTTTTTTGCTCAGAAATTTTCTTTTTATTAATATCTATCTATTAAAATTGATTTGAAGACTTTTAATCTTCTATCAATTTTGTTTATTTATTTAATCTTTGATTTGGGATATTTTTTATTTTAAAATACATAAAATAATCAAAAATTATAGAAAAATCACAAAAACATTATAAAAATCTATAAAATCCAAAAACATTTTATTCCTTGGATTTTATTTATTTATATTAGTATTTATGCTTATATAACCCTATATTGTATGTATAGCCTTATATTGCCCTATACTATATAAATAATGATTAAAAAAGAGGAAATTAAAAAATAGAAATAATAAAAAATTATTATTAAAATTTATTACTGCACATATATATATATATCTTAAAGAAATTATATGCATATGTATACGCATGCAAATAAATATGTGTATCACTTATATGTATATCCTTACCTATGTGTATATATATGTATACAAATGTACATATGTATTGATCTAATATCTATATATTTTATTATTAAATGCACATGTATATATTTATTATGAATTTCATGAAAAAAATATACAAATAAAAAACCTCACATAATGAATAAATACACATATGTACATAATATGCATTGATTAGAATAATCATAGGCTACCTAGCTTGTACTCTGTGGTTCGACCTGTACACGCTTACGTGTTACACATTTTATGTTGTAGAGTATAATAAATTTAAGTCACATTTTTGCTATTAATTGATTAACTTATATTCAGGGTTACTTGTTGATTGACTTAGGTTTCCTGAGCGGTCAATGCATCGATTGCGGTCTCGCCTTGTGAGATCGTGCGACCCTCGTGCAATCTCATGTCATCAGAAGACCGATCCCTTTTTATAAAAAAAACACGTCGACTTTAGTAGAATATGTATATAATTTATGTTATATTGTGCAGTTTTAGTGTTTGTATTATAATGTGCAGTTTTGCGTGCGATGGTGTATTTATAATATGCAACTATAATACAAAGTGTATTTGTATTCTACTAAAGTGCTCGTGTTTTCTATGAAAAGATGGTGGTCTTCCTGAACTCAGGAAGGATGCATCCTATTGAAAGGGCCCCCTATATATAAGGAGCTAGGAACCTATATATATATGTAGGTACTCACGTATAGCCATTCATCTACATTTATTATTTCATTTTGTTTGTAAATCCCTATCAAAACACATGTTAATAGCAATAACTTGTACAAATTAACACACTAACTATTATTTGTACATAAATACTTGTATTTAAATCCAAAATAAAGGAGTAAAGAAAAGAAAATAAAATAAAAAAAAATAAATGAAGTATTATAAATATTGAATGATCCTGAACCTCGAGACGAAGTCAATACTAACTGGGTCGAAAAGAAACAAGTAGGAGGGGTAAGGTCAAATATAGTACATGAAACCCTAATTATGTATACTAAAAGTACCCATTTTTGCTCTTTTTATTGTTCATTATTTACATCTCAAATAGTAAAATGATCTACATGAAATCTGTACAGGAAAATACATAAGAAATATACAAATAATTATCAATACAAATTATGCACAGTACAACTGGTACACATATATGAAAAAGTCTTAAATCAAACTTTACAAACCAATATCTTCTCCATATGAACTCAAAATTCACCAAACTCACTTCCATTATATTATAAATTAAATTATCTATCTAATGAAAGTAGTTTCACTAAAAATAGAGTTAAGATGCAAAAGCTGGCTTTCTAGCGTCCCATTGTACCATGTGCATGTACATTTAATTCTTTATATTTTTACTCTTCTTATTTTTAAATAATCGTAGATATTATTTAAAATATATTAAAAATATAAAGATAAAATAAAACCATTAAAATATACCTAAAAAATATAGTACAATAATATATATGTATATTATACCGGTAATGTATATAATATATTTATTTATGTATGTAAATAAAATTTTGAAATAAAATAAAAATATGTAAAAATGTATTTAATTATATTATAAATATATACATTATGTAAATATGATAATAAATACTAAAAGTACAAAATATAAATAAAATATAGGTATACAAATATGTAATAAATTCTTGAAAATTAACCATTAATAAATAAGTTGATACAAATAAATAAAAATCTCTTAAAATAGTACATAAAATAAGAAACAACTTTAATGGTTTAAAATTTATTTAATAAAACTATTTTCTATTTTATTTTCATTTTCTTTTTATTTTCAACTCTATTTTGTCTTAACTTGGTCCATGTGGCCCAATCATGAGGCGCCTAGTGTTGACCTCGACCATCTCTCTAGTCCCTTTTTAGACCGGTCCTCACCATGTCTTTTCCATTTCTTCGCCAAATTTTGTAGCTTAAGTCGTGCCTCCTTTCTGCTTGATTTCTTCTTGAGATCTCTTTGCAATCCAATGCCCTTTCATGCAGGGCCATGCTCATTCAGAGTTCAACTTTGATCAGCATGAAAACCCTATGCGAAGAGGACTTCCCGATCAACATGTATATACTTCTCCCAATTTTGAAAAGCAATCTGTTTTAGCCAATGTAACCCTAGGAACTGACCTAGAGTGTGAGCCTTAATGACATGAGGTGCTTCCCAACTGATCTTAGATGTGGAGAAGGAGTGTGGACGTGATTCACCATTACAGGCGGGTGAGCTGTTTTTTCTTTGTGTTTTCAATTTGTAGCATAACATTAGCTTAGTTTCATCTTTTATTTCATCTTATTTATTCATCATAGCTTAAAATCACCAAATATATTTCATCAGAGCTCTAGAGTCCAACCACTACCCCGCTTGTTCTCGACATCGTTTCGAGTCCCTCATGCCACCATCTCGTTCCCCGTCACATTCTTCACATCCTCGACACATCGAATCACCTTGATATTGCAAATATCGAGAGATCAAATCTCCCTCTGCTGCCCGTCGTCGAAGAGTACTAACCCACGTCGTTTCCCCTTTTATCATTCAAGGACGAGGGAAACCCTCTCAAGCCCAGGAAGGCTTTTGTGCATGATCACAAGCTGAAATACTCCATCTCGAGTGGAATTGAGCCATGCGAAGCACTTCCTGGACTCTGAGCTTCATCAAGCCTCCAAGCCTCCTCTGATAAGGCCTAGACTCATCTAAAACCTCCAGTTGACAGGAAACCTCCATAGGAATCTATAGGACCCATCAATTGCCGGGGAGGACACCAGAGCCACAAGCTTGATCAAATCAAAGCTCCACCGGTTTGTTCTTCATCTGTTCTTCCAAGTCCTCTCGTGGTCATTGGACTGTGAGCATGGAGCCAGGCATATAACAATCATCTGATCGAGACAATCACAACTATTAAATCGGGGATAAGATCTAATCTTAGGCTTCCATTAGCGAAGGGGTACACAACCATCTAGACCATTCGTGCATAAGTGGTGCCACGTGGTGAATCTCGCACCATCTGATAACGTGCCTTGGATATTTGTATTTTTAACCCAATGCATTTTTGTATTTAATTTTCAGTGTTTAATATTTTCTCTATAGTGTAAAAATATATGTAATATTGGCAGTAAGGACCCTGAACTCCTAGTATTTGCATTTTAGTCCAATGTCAGGTCACCTCATGTGTTCATACATGTGAGGCATCGAGCATTTTGCATTAGACCCCTCTGGGTTTTGGTATATATATTTGATTTCAATTTTGTAGAAACAGTAAACCTTTTTTAATAAATTACGTGTTTGGACCTTTGGTTTTCTTCATTTGCATCATACCCCTACAAGGTGTATATGATATTTTATTTTACGAATATTGCATGTATATCGCTGGACATTATCAATGTTTTACTAAATGCCCTATAATTTTCTATAAATTATAAATGGGTCCCGATGTTGTTTTTTATTTTGTATATGTATTATAATTACTAAAAATAGCATTTTTCTACTAAAAGTTATAGGAAAATTATAATAACGGCATGGAATCCTATTTTATCACATATATTTTTCACAAAATAATTAAAATTATTTTCCTATTTATAAAAATACAAAAACATATCTATTTTCCCTATTTTAACTTGGGAAAATTATAAAAATTTCAAAGCACCTTGAAAAATTCCCAAGAAATATATTATCTAAATTTTAGTGTATTCTGGTGTGCCAAAAATGAAACTAAAATATATAACAAAAATACTAAAAATTGTAAAACACAGAAAATCTTATAAAAATTCTATAAAGTCATAAAATCACAAAAATATATTTAAGTTCTTGTATTTTCCTTGTATTTTTTAATATCAAGTGAAAATTGATTTGGGGTACAATATGACATGATAGATAGGCCCATTTCACTCTTCTCATTTTTTATTTGCTTTATTTGGTTAGTTTATTTATATTAAAATCCATAAAAATCCTCAAAATTACATAAAAACCACCAAAATAGAGAAAAGATTAATAAGCTAAAAACGGTTTATTTTTGAGATTTTGAGTTTATTTATCATATTTTATAAATCCAATAACATCTCTTTATCTGTATATTACCTATATAGTATACTTATTATCTAGTTTAGTATTTATTTTATTTTAAAATTAAAAATTGTAAAATAAAAAAGACAAAAAATAAAAAGAATAAGTCAAGAAAATACATATAATTAAAACCCAAAAAAACATTTCAAAAATAAAAAATACAAAAATCCTAAGTAGCATCTTTCACATTTCTCTATTCTGTTTGCATTCAGTGGTTCGACAATCTGCATACTTGCCTATATACATGCATTTTGTAGAGTTATAATATCTTTAAGATTAAATTTGCATTTATTTAATTATTTCTCATATTGTGTATTGATTCGTGATTAATTTGTATTTTGAATCTAGTCATACAGTAATAGTTATATGATCTATCAGATTAGCAAACCAATCAAAAGCATGTTATGAGGTAAATACCTAGACCCGACCTCTTTTCATTATTTTTCGAGTTTTTTAAGGAAATCTTCGGGGGATTTGCGTAATATATTGAGGGGATTATGTGTTTCAAGTTTCATGCAAAACAAATATTCTTAACATGTCCATCTAGAAGGGGTGAATTTCAACAATTCGAATACTGTTAAAATTTGGTAGTCTTGATGGAAATGATAGAAGTTTCGAATTAAGTTGAATTTATAATGACATCAAGGTGATATATGGTGATTTAATTTTTCCAAAGTTTTATTCCAAAAATAAAAAATAATGAAAAGAAGTGTGTGTGCACTCCCTTTTTCCACACACACTTGTGCTCAGTGAAATTAATTTTTTTGAAAGAAAAAAGACTTCTATTGCATAAGTGTGATAAAAAACTTCACCTTTTATTCACCAAAATAAAGTATAGTCGTATTAAAAAAGAAATATTCTTGTGGATCCTAAGGAGAGGGAGGTTGATGACGAGGGAGAGGTTGACGTGGTTCAACCAAGGGGTGGATCCAATACGCCCAAGGTGCTTGGAAGGTACGGAGGATGCCGACCAACTCTTCTTTTTATGTGATAGCTCAGTGAGATCTGGAATCGTTTCAACAATCAGGCGTATCGTATGGATAATGCATCTAGATTCTGGGGATCTGTGGGGGTGGATTGGAGCTACACGGAAAAGGAAAGTTCGAATTACTTGACGGTCGTTTGGGCAATTTGGTTGGCACAAAATGGTGTGATATTCTGACAGGACAGGTTCCACGCGGAGAGTGTTGTGGTGCATGCCAATATGATGGCTGAGGGTTGGGCATTATAAATGATACTTCCATACCAAATGTTGTAAATGATGGCTGAGATGTGTAATGGTTTCTTTTTTGGTGATAAATGGTGAAGTTTTTGGACACTCGCCTACACGGTGTAGGCCCTTTTTTTCTTAAAAAAGGAAGAATAAAGCTCCGTGAAATCAATGATTAGCAAAGCAAGGTTTGGCGATATATTTGCATTCCCTTGGAGTCAAATTACAAGAACGTCGCCAAGATGTAAGTTATCGTATGTCTCAGAGAGAGAATTTCGATGTTGCTCCGCTCATTGCCTATAGGAAGGAGAGGCCGGGAGGAGGAATTCATGCGACTTGGCCCACACGATAAGAGGACTGGTGACCTTATGCACGCCATCATCCCATGTCATGCTCCCGTAGCTCACGTTGAATGCGCCGGTCGCCTTGAAAAAGAGCTCGAACGTCTTCTCCTCGCCCACCGCGGTGAAGCTGAGGATGGTCGGCTTCACCGCCACGTTGATCATTGGAGGCATCTCTAAGCTGACCTTATACGTCCCGGGCTGACCAACATTCTTGAGCCTGCGAGTGACCACGAGTCCCTCGCTGTAGTTGTAGTCGGGGACAACTATCGCGGGATAATTGAGATCAATGACCCTTGGTAGCTTGTTCGGGCACGAGTACGATCTCAAAGCAAACTTTGCGATCAAGTCGGAGCTGAATCCTTGCGAGCACATGAAGTTGAGATATTCGTCCACGGTGATATCGTAGACAAGACCAGGATCCGCGGCCGCGTTGGGATCAATATGTCCGGCACCGGAATCCAACGGTGTTGAATCGACAAGGAGATTATGAGGAATGTCGGACATGCCCCAACCGTCCCCTATTCCAATCGCCCTCTTGGCAACTCTTTTTCCTGCAGGTATCGATCTCATGATCAGTAATGCAACACGCAAATTTGATTGCAGTTTCCGTTGTTTAACTATTGTGTTGTGTACCAGTGGTCATGAGTGCCGATTTGATTGCGGATGGACTCCAGTCGGGATGGAGTGATTTGAGAAGGGCGACGACTCCGGCGGCGATCGGGGTTGAAAACGAAGTTCCGCCCACAAGTAGTCTTTCTGATACATTTGCCAAGATTGAGCTGGCCCTGATATCGAATACGACTCCAGGTGCCACAACATCTGGCTGAGAGAAGGGAACATATATAACCATTAATAATTATTAAGAGAAACAATTCGAAACATATGCTCATGTTTTATACCTTAAGTATCTCCGGATTGTTTTTGTTTGGTCCGGGAGTGGAGAAGTCCGCTACGTACGGCTCTCCGAACCTTACAACGGTGCGCGTAAAAGAAGCCACGGCCCTGCACGTCCACATGAGCTCCATGAATATATTACTTATAACGACAAACTTTATTTCAAATGGATAGATAACTTACGAGGTATTGAATGTGTAATTGTGGATATGCGGAAAGCAATCATCGTATGAAAGTTCAACGTTGGGTAGCTTCCCAAAGCTTAGTTTTGCCAGGCCATTCCAATTGACGATGATGGCGCCTAAGCCACCGGCCTCCTTGAGCGCCTCGAGAGTCTTGTAGACATTACCACTCAGACACAAAACTATATTTCCTTTAACTAGATCTGGATCAAAGGTTCCTGGGCTACATGAGTATCTGTAAACATGGAAATCAAGCTCGGGATCAACTGACACTGAATCTGGTTTTATCTAAACGAGTGTAAAAGCATGGACACATATTTTTGTGGAAATTATAATCAAAGTTTTAGATCGAACGAGAAATTACTCCATTCCCTCGTTTCCGATACGGTGGTAATTGGTCAACGGAAAGAACTTTCCTTCAGGGAGGGGCTCCACGTCAGCATCGTATAAGGATGCACCCTGCAAGGATGTTTCACATGATTAAGATGAGCCAGTTAATGCGGACCACGTCTGATGCTCCTGTTCAGAGTGGAATCGCAAAAGCCATCGGCTATATATCGAGATTTATGCATACCACTATTGTCTGGTTGTTCCCAAATGTAATGTTTGCTAGATATTGCTTGTTCATGAAAGATGCCCCGACGCTCGTTACCCACGGGATCGCATTGTCCTGATAAGTATAATCTTCACGGGGGCTTTCTAAGTTTCCTTGGCAAGCCACCGTTGGGATCCCGTGCATAAGTGCATGGAAGGACCCAATCGACACTGAGTCGCTCAGATCCTTTTCCGGCAAATCTAAATCGTCGCTTCCTAGTGATAACGATATCACGTCCACACCATCATGGATCGCCCCGTCAAATGCCGCCAGGATGTCAGCATCGACGCAATTCCAATCATCAGGCAAATTATGGTATAATACTTTGTAGGACGCAAGGCGGGCTGCGGGAGCAGTGCCTTGGACCGTGCCCACAGGCCGCTCGCTTCCCATGTAAACTCCGGATATCGGGTTGCTTCCAGCAAGGCTAAGGCTCAGCGTACCATGGTGCACTGGGTTATTGTCGCGAGGGGTGAAAAAGTTTGACTTCAAAACTTGATCCCATTTTGTCTCATTTTCAGGGCGCATTAACTTGATATGGTTAAGGATGCCATTGTCGTAGTACCTTGCTCCAATCAATTTCCTATAAACATAAGGACGCTTGTTATGAACGACTAAAAGGTGTCATTTGCAGCTATGATATAGATTAACAGTTGAATGCCTTCAAATATGTTTGATCTGGTGATTACGACTTACTTATTGCACCGAACACCGCCTTGCTCCAAAGGAATCGTGTCATTCTGGCATATACCTTTCCACTTCGAGGGAACAGGTCCATATCCTATATCATTGAAGTTATCCTCCTCCGACACCACTCCTGGTTCGTTGAATGAAAGACGTAAGCAGGATTCGATACGATGATGAATGTAGAAGAACTAGAAGGAAAGCTGGATTACCGGAATCAATGACACCAATGATGACATCATGACCAAAGTTGGCCTTTGCCCAGAGAGAATTGCTGGGGACCCTCTGCTGGGAATCCTCAAGTCCGAGGTAACTCGCAAGGCGGATATCTGCTCGAAGTTTCCGTGCTCTGTTGGGAAAAACAGACACCACATCGGGATGCCCTAAGAAACAAGAAACCACGTTTACGATGTATTTTCCTTTGGGGGGCAAAAGATGCAAATGGAAATGGAACGTACTTGCTAGCTCTTGTGCCTCCTCCTCCTCAAGATTAGCCGCGAAGCCATTTATGGACTTGGTATAAGACTGGAATACTACATCCTTAGCTTTCTCCTTACTAAACAAGCAGCACAGAGATACATGAAACAGATCATAACTAACAAAGACGTCTCTTGTTCACATAGATCTCGATCGTCGTGAAAAGGATTACCTTCCCAGAACGGAAGCTAAGAGGTCATGGTGGTCGTCCGTAATCTTTTCATGGTCTATAACATCATCCCTACCATGGGAATGTGATCCCAGGTAAACGATGTAGGCCTGCAAATTCCATACAAAAAAATTATCAAAATTCCGCACAAAAGGATGAGAGACGACCAAAGTATTCGAGGACTTGCTTTCTTGACTGCAAGGGAAGGCTGTCCTAAAGATATGAACAGGAGGAAGAAGAGGATGGCACTGCGGCAAGGCAGCCCCCCGACCCCATGCGCCATCTGTCTCCTCTCCTCTGCTTATTCCTCCGGATGGTTTGCTGGTAATGAGTGATTGATCCATCCCCAATTTATAAGCCCCATAGCAAACCTTTAAAAGTGCCTAATTTTGGAAAACATTGTGAACCCATCAATTGCAAACGGGTTTAAAGGTAGGCAGACATTCGAGGGGGTCCTCCTCACCCTTCTTTTGCGCTCTTTCAGAACCAGTCCATTTTCTGTTGGGATGTGCTTCTACCGCCCGAGAGATCTTCTCAATCAACTCAGATTATAGGCTATTTTGGATGGACACACTGCTCTACCCGGAACCGCAGCAGAGTCTGCAGTAACGGTTGGAGTCGCTCGATCTTGATCGAGCGGTTCGTATGATTTAGTATTTTTTATGGACCCGTACCATGCAAAATCGTGCAAACCACTCGATCAAGATCGAGCGGCTCCCGCAGTTACTGCAGAAGCACCCCTACAACAGTCTTACATCAGACGATCCTCTCTAATTTTGGATATGATTACGAATATTTCGAGGAACAGTGGATCATGTAATCATGACGTGTTCAAGTTGTAATGCTGAATGATGTCATGATTCAGTAGTCGAGAAATGAAAACGCAAAGAAAGAAACGATGAAAACTTAATGCATTCTCCACTAATCAAAGTGAAGATGGAAGGCAAAGCTATACTCGAGATTTGCTGGGGTAATAATACATTATTCACGATCCAAACAAATCCAGAGAGACAGTTTCATACAATGTGTAGGTGTGTGTGTATTATAGAATGTTATGGTCATATTTGCTCCCACCCATATAAGAACACGATCCTTCTATATGTATATGTTACCAAATAAACTGGAAATGAATATCTCCATGTACCTATATTTGCCAAAAAAATTTTAAAAAAGAATATTCTTGTTTGTATTTGTTTCGGGCAAAATACAAGAGTATTTCTGCCTGAATTTGTATAGGAAAAAAACACTTCCTATCCATGTTTTTCTTGAAGATGGAAAGCAGGAAAATAAAGAAATATTTTCTTATTGTGACTACAAACCCACAACCTATGGTCGCATAATTGAAAGTGCAACCTCGATACTAAGCGACCAAATTCGCACTCATATTGCGGCCACAAGCGTTCCCGAATTGTGCTAGTAAACATGCGACTACATGTGCTCACATATGTGCTTGTATTGTCTGATATGAATTTCCAAATAGAACCTCATTTCCCCCTTCTACCTTCTCTTGTTCAAATGCCTCCCCTTCCTCGCACCGTAGCTCTCTTCCCCTCCCTCCCATTGGATCCATCGAAAAGAATGGTATATTCAGAGGATGAAGGGATATGTGATCATTTCGCTGCTCCAGCATAGTCAATGGTTTTTGATCAAAAAATCGATTCAACTTTCCCAATCTTCGCCACCTTCTTAGATCTTCTCTTTTCCTATACTAGAAAGGAGAAAGAGGAGTGAATAATACTCTGGTAATCCTCAAATCAGCAACGTAGCATAGAGAGGATCGTCTGTTGCAGGAGTGAGTGCAGCAAACTCTGCTGCAGGCATGTGCGTCACTCGATCTTGATTGAGCGATCCGCATGATTTTGCATTTTTTATGGGCTCGTACCATGCAAAATCGTGTGAACCGCTCGATCTAGATCCAACGGCTCCCACGCTTACAACAGGCACAACACCAAGTCAAGATGAAATTTGTAAAGCTGCTCTCTAGATAACTTCAATTATATAATCTCCTTATGTTTAAGTGAGTCCAATAAATGAATTAATGTAATCATGTAGCCCACCAAGTTATTCCCAATAACCGTCGGGAATAGGAAACCAACCGTCTAAGAAGATACTGTAGATATAATATTTTTGAATAATCATTGCCCATATGAGTCAAACCACCAAAGAAGAGTACTCCCACAGCAATTCCTGTGAATTATCGTCGTTACAAAATGTCACTCATAGATTCAAAAAAGCATATACTTGTTTTTAATTTGCAAACTTTTACTTTAATTTTTTAAATTTTTTTAATTTAGAAAATAAAATATAAGATAAAAGAAAATATATAATTATATATTTAAATATATGTATATAATGTATAAAGAAAAGATTAATAGAGGTGTTCTGGAGTTTAAAATATAATGCTTACACTCAAAAATTCAAAGAGAATATTTTTGGTTTTATAAATTTTTCTTCATTTGTGTTAATTTTTGGATAAAATTTGATAATTTATTGGATTTTTAAATAAAGAAATACATAAATAAAAAATAGTAAATTAGGGAACTTGAAATTAGCTTATTAAATATCTATCAAATCAAATTGACCTAAATCAACTTTCTTAAATACTAGATAATCTATAGAAAAATAAAACACTTAAAAATATTTTTGTTATTTTTATGAATTTTTAGATTTTTTATAAGATTTTCTGAGTTTTTCAATTTTAAAAGTTTTAATTAGCATTTTACAAAAATACTTGGTTAGAAAATCAAATATATCTAAATAAACATGTGAAATTTTTTATAAATTTTAAAAATAATTTGTAGTTTTTTTATTTTTAAATGCTAAACAAAGGAAATTGCAATTGTAAAGCCTTGAACTTGGCATATCTCGGATCCTATATAATAAGATCCGGCTCGTCAAGAGGAAACCAACGGAATCTGTTGCGTGTGAATCGGACTTCGTTTCGATTTGTTATGAATTTCGGAAGAAATAGAAGTAAGGAGGGTTAAGACGTCATTAACCCATAATGACTGTCGTTAAAACTAATTAAACATGATTAAAGAAACTAATGATGGATTAAAAATAACTAATGATCGTTAACAAACAATAATCAATAGTCAGCAAAAGATAAGTGTAACCCGTGAAAGTTAAATCGTGATTAGTGAAAGTTAATCACGATTAGTGTTAATTAAGCATCATTAGAGAATCTATCCTCTAGAATGTTCTAACTTAAGCCCCAAGTTTGGGATAAGTTTTGGCTAAAACCATGGGCCGCTAAACCATGGTTAAGGTCTAAACCATGATTTTCTAACCACGGTTAGTGGTTTTCGGGAACCTATAAATACACCCCCTACCCATTCATTCTCTACGATTTCCACTACCACCACCACCACAAGGGCTAGGGTCGAGAGGTCAGGAGGAGGAGTGAGAGGAGAGGAAGGAGCGCTAGCGAAGCACTGTTGGGAGAACGAGGAGGAGAAAGGTATGATCTGTTAGCAATGTGAGCCCGAGGCAAACCATTCTTGCAATAAATGTTATTGTATTTAATGATTTATCAATAAAGGTTATTGATTATGTTTCACTCCCTTTCTGATATTTAATGAATGAATGCACTATAAGGTCCCTCAATACAATATGGGTTATGTACTATGGCCAACTTGATAATCATACAGATGTTGATTCATTGATTGAATCATAGAGGCTGATGCTTGGATGAATATCTAAGGAGTTAGATAGAGGACTCATCAAGCATCATCACTGATTGACAAGTAGTGATCTCCAGTCTGAGTGGGAGATGGCAATCCTATCTCATTAGACTGATATCTGATCAACCTCTTGATGCAGGTCCTCTGCATGGGAATATTGATTCGGAGGTATCAGATTAGTTGAGTCAATGAGTTGACTTAACGAGATCGAGATAACGAAAGACCTATGATGAATACTGTCACATCACAGGCAAACATCCTCTGACCAGAGACAGGTGTATTGATATATGTCTGAGTATGTACATTTGGCAGACCAATAGGTTGATGACCTAACCAAGGTCTATATACCGGCGAGCTGGTGTGCATGTAAGGGCATATGAGTAATATGATCTCTCAAAGGGATCATACAGGTTCACTTGTGAACCGGGAGACATGAGCTCACTCATGAGGTTTTGGGACTGACCAAATTCCATGCATGGTCATCATGCTTTAGAAGCATGATGTGAATTTAAAGGTAAGATACATGCTTTGTGAAAGCATATGATCTGTACCATATCCTAAGAATCAAGTTTGAGAAACTTAGTGATCAAACCCTGAAGATGACAGTGTAAAAGTGATCTATATCTTCGGGATGATCATGAGTCTTCCAGTATGCAGGATGTACAGGTATTGGGAATACCTGAAGGGTGATTTGATCATAAATGATTGTATAACCATGACGTTTCCATTCCGAGGGAGTGATGAAACAGGTCTGGATTTTAGTGACTCCTCTCATTAGAGAAATGACCTAATCTTAGTCCATATACTGGGCATTGATCTGAATGAGATTCAGATGCAATGAGAAGATTAGGTTTACGGTCTTGATTTAATCAAGCATCTATGAGAGGTCCATGGGATCTGGATTTGAGATGTGATCTCATTATCCAAGTCACTATACGTGGAACAATACAATCGCCATGTCCTTATCTCCAAGTATCTGAGGAGAAATAGCATTGTTCTTGAATGATTCAAGAATAATTCCATAAGATCTAAGAAATGAGAAATTGATAATTAAATATGATTTAATTATCATGATGTATGAGGAATCATCCAATATAATTAAGTATGATTTAATTATTATGGATAAGAATAATGTGGATAGTAATATCCAATTATTCATAATATATTATAAATGTGATTTATAATGTATTAAAGAGAGCTAATTATAATTTATATTTGTAGATTAATTATTAATGTGTATTGGATACATATTGTCTAATAATTGAAAATGTAAATTATATTTTGTTTTGGATTGTGAATGTGATTCACAATTTTCCAATGTCAAGATTGCAATATTCCCAAAATAATTGAGAATTATTTTTGGTGAATAAAAATACCAACAAATAGTTGTTGGAAATAAGTAGAGAGAAAATCAAGGAGATGTGCAATCTCTTGGGAATCCATGAGATTGCCCTCCCCGTATGGGAAGGAGGTGGCGGCACCAATTCCTTTATGGAATTGCTGGCCGTCCACTCCATCTAATGGGGAAGGCTGATCTCCTTTGTATTTTCACTCCTTATTTGATTGATTTAATTTGGTATTAATATATATTTGATTTATCAAATATATTTAATCAAAATTAAATCACAAGTTGTTGGCTTTTACCAACAACAATCTTGACCATTGGATTGACATAAATCAATCTCATCTATTGATTTTATATGTCCCATGGATTGAGATCCATGGATTCCAAAACCCTATAAATAGAGAGGCATACCATGCTCTCTCTTTACATGCTATTGTAGCACACATATCTCTCTCTCTTTCTTCATACTCGACAGCCCTCTCTCCATCTCTTCTTGGTGGTCGTCCACCATACCTTGGTGGAGAGAATCGTCGACGCCCGCGCCATCGTGCTGCCGCTTCGACGCTCTGCGGTTCTCCATCTACTTGGAGTGCTTCACTCATGAAGGAGACGTTCGATCTCGTGCGACGAGATCAGGAGCAACCGTGCTTGGATCATCTTCTTGGATTGCGAGGACACCGCGACTCATCCCCGCGCTCGCAAGCTGTTACTTCGACGATCGGACTTGAGACAGGAGGTCTCTTCTCTTAGAGACTTGATCAACCATGCTTCAAGAGGTATTGCATTATACTTGTTGTGGTTATAGATGAAACGATTTGAGAATATTTCTCGGATCATGTAGTTTCATCGAATAAAAATTTTTTAATTCCGTTGCACCGAACAACTAGTGCGACTAGTCATTCTTCGTCGTATCCGATACGATGATCACGCTTCCGTGATGCGCTTGAGGATTTACCCATATCCTTCAAGTGGTATCATAGCCTTAGGTTGACAGTTTCGAATATGATTCGAAAAACTGAGGACGACTTGGGTTCGTTAAGGTCGCGAAAGTTTTTATCGCATTTGATTTCGCAGATCTGTTTAGTAAATAATTTCGGCCATTTTTAAATTGTTTAAGCACAAATTATTTGCTTGGACTATGTTCCCTATTAAATAAGTAAACCATAGGATCTGAGTTTGCGTAAATCAGATTTCGTATGCTCTAGATATGGTTGTCTTAATGAACATGTATGCACTGTTGCGGGAACAGTAGATTTTAACATGATTAAAGAGTTAATTACTGTTATCATCTGCCTCGAAATGCGTGAAACATCACATGTCTTTTGTCCTAAATCAAGTTAGCAATCTTTGAAAATTGAGTTTGTCTAATTTGGATTTAAATTGATTGAGATACATTAATTTTAGTGAGTAGGGGTCACTGCTGAAATTACAGTCCTAATCTAGAACCAAGTGATTGCCAATTAGTGAAATTAATTGTTAATTTCGTGAAATAATCTTCAAAAATATTTTTGAAATATTGAAATATGATTATTTACCTAATTGACTTGGCCTCAACCAATTAATTGATTAAGATGTGATCTAAATCATAATTGGAAATCACAATCTTCAAACTTGGTGCTTGAATAGGATTTGAGAATTTGTGTAGCAAATTTCCTTATAATCAAAAAGGTTTTAATTATTACTATATGATACAATTTCGGTTGAAAACCCGATGATCATCTCAAATACAAATTGATATATCTGGCATTATGTTTTCCCGAGGCGGATATGGTGTCTAGTCGAAGAGCATTGGGGTTGCAGGTTGCAACGTATGTGGTCTGTCCCACTCTCGTCTGTACTGGCCATGACAGCGGGTAGGGACTGTATAATGCCGGAGAAAATCAAGGTGTATTTTCTAATTATTAAAATTCAAATTAACACGTATTTTGAGATATTACCATATTTATATTCAAGTAAAATAATCAAGTTTGATTGATTGAATTGGATTGATAATTAATTTAATATGATTAAATTGATTATGTCCAATTAAAATACTCTAATATGATTAGAGTTATTAATTTCCTTGGAAGAATTGATTATATGAATGTGATTCATAGTAATTAATTAAATTTGAATAAGAGATGGAGGATCACACAAGTGACATCCATGGTCTCCCGTCAAGGCGAAGAGTTTCGTCGCCAGATATTATGTGTAGGAGACGCCTGTCCGAAGTGACAGCTCCTGCATATGATCCATTTGGATCGGATTCGTCGCTTCTCAAAGAGTAAGGATGTATGTGTAGTGATCCCAATATCGAGTCCTCATATTATTGGGGTGATATTGGATTGCGCATAGCGAGTTGTATTCCTGTTGACGGTTGGTTCAATTAATGACGGGTCAACATCACCTTAGGGGTGGTGGGCTCGGGTATTAAAGATCGAATTGGGAAAATGCAAGTTGGACTTGCAAGGCGGAATGTGTTCCCGCTTATCTTTATTGGAGTCATAAGTTCTCATATTATTGGGATATGACAAAGATAAAGAGGAGATCCCAATTCTTGCTTGAGATATATCGGTAAGTATATCTCCTACTTTGAAAGTGAATTAGGGAATAAACTTTCATAGTTGACATAGAAAGACTATTTTGATTTAAAATGCCTTAATCAAATAAAAACTAAATTGAATATATGATTATATGTTCTAATATAGTGCATTCTCAATTTCAGAAAATGAAATCCATGAACCCACTGAGCAGGCTTCTGGAGGTCAACCAATTGACCGGACCAAATTACTCGGATTGGATCCGTAATTTGGAGCTTGTACTCTGGCGGAGCGCATCAGTTATGTGCTCTCTGAAGACAAGCATGAAAACCCTAAATCTAAGGAAGAAAAAGCATTCAATGACAAATATGATGAAGATCATGTCTTGTCTAGATGCTACATCGGTTCTCTCTCCAATGTTCTTCAGAAACAACATGTGGAGATGAGTACTTGCCAGGAGATCATGCAGAATCTAAAGGATATGTTTGGTGACATTAACCGCATCCAGCGGTACAATGTTATGAAAGACCTCATTCGCTGCAAGATGTAGGAAGGAACTTCGGTCCGTGAACATGTACTCAAAATGTTTGGGTACTTGTCGGAGCTGGAGACTCTTGGAGCAACGATGGATGCAGACATGCAAGCTGACTTCATTCGGTTGTCATTGCCCTAATCTTTCAATAACTTTGTGGTGTCATTCCACATGAATAAGTTGGAATTGACAAGTGCTGCTCTCCTTGCTGCATTAAAGTCTGCAGAAGACGTGATGAAGAAGGATGGTCCCACTGGTAGTGCAATGGTTGTACAGGTCAGAGGGAAAGTGCGGTCGGAAGCATGGTTCTCGGAAGGGCCCGGTCCAGAAGATAAAGAAGAAGGGACAAAGTGTTGGCTCTTCTTCCAATGCATCCACTCTAATGGCGTCGAAGAAAATCGACGTTTGTCACCACTGCAAAAAGGCGGGGCACTGGAGGCGTAATTGCCCGGATTACCTGAAGTCGGTCGACAAAGGTAAAGCCCCAGCAGGTATGAAATCTACTTTTATCATTGAAACCAGCTTTCTCATAGGACGAGAAGGAAGTTGGGTTGTTGATTCTGGTGCTTCTGTTCATGTATGCAATTTGTTGCATTTGTTTCAGAAAACTAGAAAACTTGAAGAAGGGGAGATAGTCATCCAGATGGGATCTGATGCAAGTGTTGCAGCAGTCGTCGTCGGGACTTGTAGGCTATCATTATCTAGTGGTAGAGTCCTAGTACTTAAAGAGTGTCTTTATGTACCTGAAGTCAGGAGGAACTTAATATATATATCTAAGCTAGTTAGAAGTGGATATTCATTCTTGTTCTGTAATAAATTAGTCATAAATCATTATGATAAATATATTGCAGATGGTATTTTGACTTCTGGAGGACTCTATGAATTGTGCATTAATGAGCATGTCATGAATGTTACAAGCACTAATAAAAACCCTAAAAGATCCAGGAATAATGAAAATCATTCAAACATGATTTGACATCAAAGGCTTGGTCATTTATCTGTTGATAGGATCAATAGATTGATAAAGGATGGACCTTTAGATTTTCTACAGGTTCAATCTTTACCTACCTGTGAACATTGTATTCGTGGTAAAATGACTAGGATGCCTTTCCGTAACAAGGTTACTAGATGCGAAGGTATTATTGACTTAATACATACCGATGTATGTGGTCCCTTCAGTACCGCGACTTGAAATGGATATCGATAATATTTGACGTTTATTGATGACCATTCGCGATACGGGTTTGTCTTCCTATTACGTCATAAATCTGAAACCTTTGAAAAGTTCAAAGAATTCAAGGCTTTGGTTGAGAACCAAACCGATAGGAAGATTAAACGAATTCGATCTGATCGAGGTGGCGAGTACCTCTCTGATGAATTTAAGGAATACCTCAAAGAGAATGGAATTGTCTCCAATCTCACTACTCCTGGAACCCCCAACTTAATGGTGTTGCTGAAAGACGCAACAGGACCATCATGGATATAGTTCGTTCAATGATGAGTAAAGCACATTTGCCACTTAGTTTCTAGGGATATGCAGTAGAGACTGCAATATATATCCTGAATAAGATTCCTAGCAAATCTGTACCTAAGACTCCTCATGAACTCCGGTATGGAACCAAACCTAGTGTTAAGCACTTGGGGGTTTGGGGTTGCTTGGTCCATGCAAAGAATGTGGATGCAAGTAAGCTGGAATCTCGCACTCGTGAGTGTTACTTCATTGGGTATGTTAGAGATGGTATTGGATACCAGCTTTATGACCCTGAGACCCAAAAGGTTTTTGTCTCCAGAGATGTGAAATTTTTGGAGGATGATTTCCTTAAAGGTCAAGATAAAAATGAAGTAGAGGAACTCATTGAATCTCCTAAGGATTATGAGCTTCCTAGACCAGAAACTGAAGAAGTAAATAAAGATGAAACACGCATACCTCTTCGAAGGAGTTCGAGGCTGGTTGCACCACCTGAAAGGTATGGATTCCATGTGTCAAGTGAAATTGACAATGATCCTACTTCATTTGATGAAGCACTCGCGGATCATGACATGGATAGATGGATGCTAGCAATGAAGTCAAAAATTGATTCCATGCATAAGAATGGTGTATGGACCCTCGAGGATCCACCTAAAGGGGTAAAACCCATTGAGTGCAAATGGATCTTCAAGAGAAAGAGGGGACTTGATGGGAAAGTAGAGACTTTCAAAGCACGGCTCGTAGCCAAAGGCTACACACAGAGAGAAGGCATCGACTATGATGAGACATTCTCTCCTGTGGCTATGCTTAAATCCATCAGGGCATTGCTGGCTATAGCTGCATATCTTGACTACGATGTCTGGCAGATGGACGTCAAGACGGCTTTCCTCAATGGATACCTCGAGGAGGATATCTACATGGAGCAGCCCCAGGGCTTCATGACTGAGGATGGAAAAGTATGCAAGCTGAAGAAATCCATCTATAGGCTCAAGCAAGCTTCTCGTTGTTGGAACATCATATTTGACGAAACCATAAAGAGTTATGATTTTGTGCAGAATCCTGATGAACCTTGTGTATACAAGAAGCTTAGTGGGAGCGTCATTGTGTTCATCGTGCTTTATGTAGATGACATCCTTATCATTGGGAATGATACAGGGATGATGACCAGTGTGAAGATTTGGTTGTCCCATACCTTTGAGATGAAAGATCTTGGAGAAGCCTCTTACATCTTGGGTCTGAAGTTGTTCAGAAACCGGGAGAAGAGGATATTGGGATTGTCACAACATGGATACATTAAGAAAATTCTTGAACGATTCTGTATGGATAGTTCCAAGAAAGGATTCCTGCCCTTAAGACATGGTATCCACCTGTATAAAGGAATGGCTCCTCAAACTGTTGAGGAAAAGAAAGCCATGGCTGGATGCCCTTATGCATCAGCTGTAGGAAGCTTAATGTATGTTATGATGTGCACTAGGCCAGATATCTGCCATGCAGTGGGAGTGGTAAGTCGTTACCAATCCTGCTATGGAGAACAACACTAGAATGCAGTAAAGAACATATTCAAATATCTAAGATGGATGCAAGATTACATCTTGGTCTATGGAGATGGTGATCTCCAAGTCTTGGGATATACAGATTCTAACTTCCAATCAGATGTTGATGATCGAAAGTCGACATCAGGGTTTGTGTTCCTATTGAATGGTGGTGCTGTGAGCTGGAGAAGCAAGAAGCAGGACACTACAGCAGATTCAACAACAGAAGTCGAATACATTGCCGCATCGGATGCTACAAAGGAGGCGGTGTGGTTGCGCAAGTTTGTCCAGGAGCTTGGTGTAGTTTCCTCTGATACTCCCATCCCGCTACTCTGTGATAACACGGGAGCCATTTCCCAGGCGAAGGAACCCATATGGCATCAGAAGAGCAAGCACGTAAAAAGGAAATACCACATCATTCGGGAGATTCAAAAACGTGGTGACATCATCATCACCAAGGTGGCCTCTGCCGACAACGTTGTTGATCCTCTTACCAAACCTCTGACACAGAAGGTTTTCGACCAGCATGTAATGAGTATGGGTTTAAGGATTGTTCCTGAATGGTTTTGAGGGCTAGTGGGAGATTGTTAGTAATGTGAGCCCGAGGCGAACCATTCCTGCAATAAATGTTATTGTAATTAATGATTTATCAATAAATTTTATTGATTATGTTTCACTCCCTTTTTGATATTGAATGAATGAATGCACTATAAGGTCCCTCTGTACAATATGGGTTATGTACCATGGCCAACTTGATAATCATACAGCTGTTGATTCATTGATTGAATCATAGAGGTTGATGCTTGGATGAATATCTAAGGAGTTAGATAGAGGACTCATCAAGCATCATCAATGATTGACAAGTAGTGATCTCCAGTCTGAGTGGGAGATGGCAATCCTATCTCATTAGACTGATATCTGATCAACCTCTTAATGCAGGTCCTCTGCATGGGAATATTGATTCGGAGGTATCAGATTAGTTGAGTCAATGAGTTAACTTAACGAGATCGAGATAACCAAAGACCTATGATGAATACTGTCACATCACAGGCAAACATCCTCTGACCAGAGACAGATGTATTGCTATATGTCTGAGTGTGTACATTTGGCAGACCAATAGGTTGATGACCTAACCAAGGTCTATATATCGGCGAGCTGGTGTGCGTGTAAGGGCATATGAGTAATATGATCTCTCAAAGGGATCATACAGGTTCACTTGTGAACCAGGAGACAGGAGCTCACTCACGAGGTTTTGGGACTGACCAAATTCTATGCATGGTCATCATGCTTTAGAAGCATGATGTGAATTTGAAGGTAAGATACATGCTTTGTGAAAGCATATGATCTGTACCATATCCCAAGAACTAATATTGAGAAACTTAGTGATCAAACCCTGAAGATGACAGTGTAAAAGTGATATATATCTTCGGGATGATCATGAGTCTTCCGGTATGCAGGATGTACAGGTATTGGGAATACCTGAAGGGTGATTTGATCATAAACGATTGTATAACCATGACGCTTCCATTCCGAGGGAGTGATGAAACAGGTCTAGATTTTAGTGACTCCTCTCATTAGAGAAGTGACCTAATCTTAGTCCATATACTGAACATTGATCTGAATGAGATTTAGATCCAATGAGAAGATTAGGTTTACAGTCTTGATTTAATCTAGCATCTATGAGAGGTCCATGGGATCTGGATTTGAGATGTGATCTCATTATCCAAGTCACTATACGTGGAACAATACAATCGCCATGTCCTTATCTCTAAGTATCTGAGGAGAAATAGCATTGTTCTTGAATGGTTCAAGAATAATTCCATAAGATCTAAGCAATGAGAAATTAATAATTAAATATGATTTAATTATCATGATGTATGAGGAATTATCCAATATAATTAAATATGATTTAATTATTATGGATAAGAATAAAGTGGATAGTAATATCCAATTATTCATAATATATTATAAATGTGATTTATAATGTATTAGAGAGAGCTAATTATAATTTATATTTGTAGATTAATTATTATGTGTATTGGATATACATTGTCTAATTAATTGAAAATGTAAATTATATTTCGTTTTGGGTTGTGAATGTGATTCACAATTTTCCAATGTCAAGATTGCAATATTCCCAAAATAATTGAGAAATATTTTTTGTGAATAAAAATACCAACAAATAGTTGTTGGAAATAAGTAGAGAGAAAATCAAGGAGATGTGCAATCTCATGGGAATCCATGAGATTCCCTCCCCATATGGGAAGGAGGTGGCGGCACCAATTCCTTGATGGAATTGATGGCCGTCCACTCCATCTAATGGGGAAGGTTGATCTCCTTTGTATTTTCACTCCTTATTTGATTGGTTTAATTTGGTATTAATATATATTTGATTTATCAAATATATTTAATCAAAATTAAATCACAAGTTGTTGGCTTTTACCAACAATAATCTTGACCATTGGATTGACATAAATCAATCTCATCCATTGATTTTATATATCCCATGGATTGAGATCCATGGATCCCAAAACCCTATAAATAGAGAGGCATATCATGCTCTCTCTTTACATGCTACTGAAGCACACATCTCTCTCTCTCTTTCTCCATACTCGACAGCCCTCTCTCCCTCTCTTCTTGATGGTCGTCCACCATACCTTGGGGGAGAGAATCGTCGACTCCCGCGCCATCGTGTTGCCGCTTCAACGCTCTGCGGTTCTCCGTCTACTTGGAGTGCTTCACTCACGAAGGAGACGTTCGATCTCGTGCGACGAGATCAGGAGCAACCGTGCTTGGATCATCTTCTTGGATTGTGAGGACACCGCGACTGATCCCCGCGCTCGCAAGCCATTACTCCGACGATCGGACTTGAGACAGGAGGTCTCTTCTCTTAGAGAGTTGATCAACCACGCTTCAAGAGGTATTGCATTATACTTGTTGTGGTTATAGATGAAACGATTTGAGAATGGTTCTCAGATCATGTCGTTTCATCGAATAAAAATTTTTAAATTCCACTGGACCGAACAACTAGTATGACTAGTCGTTCTTCGTCGTATCCGATACGATGATCACACTTCCGTGATGCGCTTGAGGATTTCCCCATATCCTTCATGATCCTCTCCTAGTTTGCTTCGTAAGCTAGGCTTTTAATTCATCCTCTTGTTCTTCCGATCTTTGTTTTTTATTCATCTTTCTTTCCGATTCATTTTCTTTTGTGGTTCGAGGAGAAATTAGTGTAACACCCTACTTAGGTGCAGGTATTTTTATAAATAGAAAAATAATTTTAATTGCCTTGAGAAAAATATATGTAATATAAACTAGTTCCAAATACTTAAGATAATTTACCTATAATTTTCAGATGCAAAATGTTATTTTTAATAATTAAAATACAATTAAAAAAATTAAATATGCAGAATAGGGATCTAATTAAATTTTCAAGAAAATTAGAACATTTAATAATACTACAATAAGCTCAAGGGCATACATGAAATATTTCCATAATTTAAAACATTATCCACACCGACATGAGTATGAATACAATTATCCATAATAATTGGGCCAAGTATGCAAATTTACCAAAAATAAATGCACTGATATTCAAAGTTTTTAGACCAAAATGGAATATACAAACCCAGAAGGGGTCCACGCAAAATTCATGCCCCCTCATGCGCATATGCATTTGAGGTGATGTGAAATGGACTGAAGTGCAAATATAATAAGGTTCGGGATCCTTAATGCAAACAATACAAAATTATTACAACTTCAAATGAAAGTTTATAGACTAAAATAAAATACAAAAAGTGGAGGGAAAGATATGTAATATATCCTTCAATAGGCATTGGCGGACGACGAATGGAACTTCACTTATCCACGTGGACGACTGGGATGAGCAGATACCGGTTCACGGATGGAGGCTCTGATTAGATCATGTAGATGGATCTGATGATTTCTTGGTGCTAGATCGAATGGTTCCTGCTACACTTGGCAGTTGTTCTTAATCCAACAACTAGGAGATGCTCAGGAAGAACATGGGAGAATGTTCGAGTGGCAAGCTTCAATATAGCAAAACCCTCGATCCCGAAGTTCTCCTAGTCTGTTAAGTGGCGTAGAATGCTCCTTCGGTGGCTCGAAATCTCATAGCAACCTAGATCTCACTAAGGGGAGACTTGGAGCTCTAAAAAGTTCAATGACTTGGGGCTTCTGTCCAGGGATAAATAAATCTCCATATTGTCTCTCTATTATCATTCCTACACAAGAAGACATCTGGATCAAGGACGAAGCTCCTCAACCCGTTATCCACTCAAAAATGTGGTGAAATTGAGGGGGATGGAAGTACTCTAGCGAGAGGCGGAGTAGGAGCACTGATCTCCTCGATCTGAGCGATATATTGGGTGGAAAGGAGTCAGGGAGAGATAAGATGGGCAGGGTAAGATGTGGAGGTGATTAGTGATAAGGCCTAGACTACCCTTGTTAATTCAACCGGATTAATGATCGAATTATATTTATCGTTCGTTGCAGTCAGGTAATCGAAGACTTGTCAAAAACCACTCAGATTTAATTGAGTTAAACACAAGTGGTGGATTTTTTTTATTTTACCTCGACAAGCTCAAGGTCAAACTCAGGGAGGCAGCTTTCTCCTTAGGTGAATTTTAAGTTAATTTTGATGTCATATTTTTGGGAAAATATTTTTGGTATTTTTTATGTAATTAAAGAAAACACAATGCAATTTCTAGCCAAATTTTAAGTTAAATCACAAATGATAGTCAAATGAAGTTCATAATTAATGAAATTTGGCAACAAGATGATATGTAATGAGACTAAGCTACTGTAATTTTTTGAAGTTTTAGACTCTAATTGAATGAAAATGAAATTAATATAAATGCAGGGTAGTTTTTTTGCAAAATTAATTTTAAATAAATACCAAATAACATTATTTCCAGATATAAAAATTATCCTAGATATATCTATGTGAGATGAATCCAGAAAAATTGATAAATCTAAAAAATGATGTAAATTGGACCTATTAAAAATCAATCTAGCAAAATAGTAATTAATTTATTCTGGCCTCGGATGCGTGCAAATGGTTTGATTTTTGTACACAGTGTAGATCATCTTAAAACCTAATGTGATTTTATGGTGATTTTTGGAGTAATGAATAATTTAATAATGAATTTCAAGCACACAGTGGGTAAATTAGGTCAATTTTCACAAGAATAATAATATTAAATTCTATAAATCTCGTAAAATTATGACATGTGTCACAAAGATAAAGCACAAGTTAAACTACAACATGCCATTTTTGGAATTTAAAAATTATGATAAATGGATGCCTAAATATACGTGCAAACACAAGGACTAAAATGCAAATACCTATAATGTTGAGGGTATGGATGTAAAATTTCTACGAGAACATGTGCTCCTCACGTGACGCGCTTAGTAGGGACTATTGTGCCAATCTGAAAAGTTGTAGGGGCCTCCGTGCAATTTACTCAGCCCACACATGACAGACACATGAGGAGCTAGGCTCGGAAGGCGTAGGAGGGTCGAGCATCAGCTCGGGGACTCTAAAGGTTCGGGCGTGCTTCGAGTACTACTTCGGGTACTCCGTGCCTATGGTCGAGGAAGAGGCTCGAAGGACACTACGTGGCGACTGTTGGATTGTTAGATCTGGAGAGATCCAACGACTGCTGGAGTTGAATACGTGCGCGTCTAGGAACCTTCAGATCAAGATAGATCTAACGGTGGCGATGGATTCTAGAGCGAGGTGACATGGCATGACGCAGGTCGTTGGATCAAGATGAATCCAACAGAGGCTGGAGCAGTTGGCGAGGGGCGACGTGGCTGTGTATGGGTAGTTCGATCCTCCTGATCCAACGATGGTTGAAGCTCAAAGGCGAGGGAGACGTGTCACGATGAGGACTGTTAGATCAAGATGATCCAACGGTAATAGTTCGTCGTCTCCTCCGGGCCTCCGCCTCCTACGGCGGACTTGGCGGGACTCTGATGAAGGGGGTCTAGCTCCGCCGCCTTTCCTCATGGTCGATGAAGGTCGCTGGAGGCACCTGGATAGCTGAAATCGATCGTGGATTGATGACCCGAAAAATGTCGAGCGACTAAGGGTAAAATGTATCACAGGTCGTTGCGACCTCAATCACTCGGATCGGAGTCAATCAAGAAACAATCAAGACCACCAAATATGAAATCAAATAATATGGTCAAAAACAGTGTCTCGCTATTTTATTTTACCTGGTATAGCTACCAGGGTCGAACACAAGGAGCACAAGATGGAAAACCCTACGAAGTAGTCAAGATTTAAAAATAAGAATTTTTGGTGGATTTTAAAGTTTTTAATTTTTTGGATTTTTAAAATTAGGAAAAAGGCCAAAAATGCTAAGAAAATCTCAATCAAACAATTATTAACTACCTCAAAAACACTCACTAAATTCAAATAAAATTATTTTTGGGTTTAGAAATATCATATGTTTTTGATATTTTTCTTAGATTTTTATGATTTTCAATGTATTTTCTAAGAATGAAACAAGGGTAAAAATCAAAGGTATTGTGCAATCAGAATCTAAAGGCTATTTAAAAATGTCTAAATAGCCTATAAAATTCAAGCAATAATTTTATGAGAAACTAGAAATAAAATACTAACTACAGAAACTGGAATTGCATTTTTTTAAAGAATTTTTAATGATTTTTCTAAGTTTTTAGTTTTTTTTCAATTTTTAGAGTTTTTATAAGTCCAAATCAAGCAAAATTTGGACTGAAGCAACAATATAACAAAGCAAACAGTAATTTTTTGGATTTTTTAAAGACTTTTTAATATTTTTAGTTGATTTTTAAAACCGAACAGAAGCAAATTTTGGGGTTTTTGAATTTTTAAAAATATCAATTGAAAACAAAACGAGTCCAAAAATTCATTTTTACAACATGGCAAGAGCCATGTGTCCAAATTTCATGTAGTTTGGACCGATTTGATATTTATTTCAATCAATCAAAGACAAGCAATACATAGGGACCTAAGTGTAAAGAAAGTAAGTTCCAGGGGCCAAGCAGTAACACACATAAAAAGTATGGGGGCAAATATGCAAAATATCCCAGATCGCACGAGGGTGGCACGTGAATCAAACAAGCAGGGGCATAAGTGTCATTCCAATTTATAAAAATTCCTTTGATAACCGCAATAAACTCTAGGGAAAGATATGCAAATGACCCACAAAGCACCTGCCAGACCACGTGAACTACACTCAGAGGAACTAAATTGCAAATAATATAAACATGAGGTCCAAAGTGCAAATTGTCCAAAATAAAATCAATGGCTAAAAATATTTACAGGAATACAAAGTAAATACTAAAACAAAGAGGGCCTAAGTGTAAATTACCCTTATTATTTATGGACGATCCAACGGTCAATCGTCATCCACTTAAGATTTGAAGGCTGGGAGCGGTGGATAATGGTTCGGCGATGAACGGCAGGGGCTCAATCCTCAGATGGATCGTGTGGTCGAGATCCTCAGATAACGGACGATCAGGATTAGGACTAGAGGTTGGTCTCGATCCAACGGCGGAGGAGGGACCTGGATGAGCGGCAAAGAACTCGCCGTCGGCGAACTTCGACCGACCGATACACGTGACTGGGAGGTCCTCCGATGCTGCTCTGATAGGGGAAATGGAGCTCCAGACTGTCCGCAGCTACTGATGGGCTCCGATGAGGTCGGGAGGTCCTGGAAGACTCCGACGACGTAAAGGTACCTGGAGCTCTGTGCTTCAGCAGTTGGACCTTCAGATGAGTCCCATTGGATTCTAAACCTATATAGGACAATCACTGGGTCGAGGGCAAATTGCCTCGACCCGTTAGCAGGCAGAATGGGCGAAGGGGCGAGGCGGAGCGGGACCTTCCAGCGAGGCGACGGCAGAGGAAGGCGATAACCATGTTCCTAGGCAAACCAAGGAGAATGAAGGGGCGAAGAAGGTGGATAAAAGTCTCACGGAGGTGAAGGGGTTGTCAGTCGGACAAATGGGTAAACGGATTACGCGGGATGACCGATGAGAGCTCGCTGGCCGGAAATCGAAAAAGCTAAAATTAAAGTGAGCTACAGACTATCTAAGCTACCTGACGGATGCTGGCATCTGGGATGAAGGTCACGGACCTTCAGGGATCGTTGCCTCGATGGAACAACGCTTCCAGAGGCTCGGGCTCACCGGGTGGCGGAACACAGCGAAGGGCTCGCCAGATCTGAGGTTTCCGACACTCAAAACCTCGCTACGACTCTCTCTCGTATCAGCTGTCACTCAGACGAAGAGGAGGAGGTCATAGGAGACGAGAGGGATGGCAAAATATGCGATGAAAGGTGTGGCTCGCGAAGGTTATATACTCGATGAGGTCCGAGAAAGATGGAGCTCGAGCGTGCGGATCGAGGAATGGATCCCTAAAAGAATTGGCGGGCGTCGATCACGGATCATTCCTCAATAATCGGAGCCTCGGATCGATGCGAATGGCAGAAGGATCAGTTCGAGATAATTTGGCGAAATAGGGCTGAGAACAAGATCCGCGGAGGAAGTAGTCCAGGGGACAGTTGACCGGGGTCAACGTTCCCCCGTGGACCAATCAGAATTCAGGAAGTCAAAATTATTTATAAATAAATTAAAAATAGAAAACGATTTTATTTTAAAATAACTACAAAATGAAATATGTTTATTTATTTTCAAACTATTTTTTAGTGATTTTTATTTATTTTTTTGAAAAATAAATTATGTTATATACATTATATAATATTATATACATGTATAAGATACCTATGTATTTTATATTTTTATTTTAATTTTCTTATTTTTGTACAAATACTCTAATTTTATATTTTATTTATTTACAACATAAAATTGAGAGTATAAAATAATTTTTATTTTATTTTTATTGATTATTTACAAGCGGGAAATAAATATATATATATATAGATAGATAGATACATATAGACATGGTATAGGTACAAGATAGAGAGAAAAATTATTTTATTTTTATTTTAATTTTATTTTTCTGATTTTTATTTTATTTTTAAAAATATATACAAAATAATAGAAACACACTTTTATTTTATTTTTGTGAAAAAAATATATACAAGTAATAAGGAATACACACATGGATGAATGGCCATATCTCCCGCTACTTGTTTTATTTTGCGGTCAGGCCACTGCTTGGCCCTCCCTTAAGTTTTGGTCACTCGATATTTAATCTAAGTATCTCCTTCTTTTTCTTTCTTCTTTATTCTTTTATTTTTGCACAAATACATGCTAATTATTAAATATTAGCAAATGCATGCCCTTGGTAATTTATTGTATTTACAGCTATCTACATGTGGTTTTGCAAAGATAAATAGCTAAAATAAAAGAATAAAGAGTGATGAATGAGTATTCATCACCGGCATGGCAGAGCGTCCGACGTGTCTGGACAGAGCTGGGGAGGTCTGCAAGCCGAGGTCGATGGAGCTTGAAGCAGCTCTGGCGTGACGTCCAATCAATGAAGAAGTGTCTCCTGCAGTATTAGTGGTTGCCAAAAAAGATGGGAGCTCGTTCTCGTGGGATTGTGGGAGTGTGTGATAGGCCTGTGGTGTGAGCGATGAGCAGTCGGTGTGCTTCTCCGCTGGGAAAGCGGATCTTTGGTTGGAGGGGGAGTTCGATGTATCATCGGGGCGTTTGAATGGTGCGCAAAGATTAGAGCTTTAAGTCGAACCTTGGTGGATAGTTGGTGGAGGGTGGAATCGATAGGAGAAGGTGGTAAAATGTGAGAAAAATCAAAGGAACGAAGAGGAAGATCGGAGAAGGAATGGATGAAGCTACCTGGGCATGGAGGCTCGTTGAAGAGGCTCCGGTCGTCGCTCGAGGGTCGGTAGTGGGCGCGAGCTCAAGCAGCTCGTCGGAGGAGCTGTGACACGACGTGTCTACGTCGTGAATCTCACCATAGGTGAAAACATGTCGTCGCTCACTTTCACTCACAATTTCTGTCACCAATGGGCAGTTAGGAGCTCTAGGATACCTCTCGCTATGGTGGATAGGGTCGAAGGTGACGTGCTTGGCAAGGACTGATGTGCAAATCTGAAAGTTGTAGGGGTCTCAGTGCAATTTACCGAGCTCGCAAGTGAGACACGTGAGGAGCTACGCTCGGAAGGCGTAGGAGACTCGGACGTCGGCTCGGGGACTCTGGAGGTTCTAGCGTGCTTTGGGAGCTGCTTCGGATACTCCGAGCCTAGGGTCGGGCAAGAGGCTCGGAGGTCGCTACGTGGTGACTTCTAGACCGTTAGATCTGGAGAGACCCAACGGCTGTTGGAGTTGAATGTGTCGCATGCCTAGGAACCATCAGATCAAGATAGATCTAACGGTGGCAATGACTTCTAGAGCGAGGTGACGTGGCATGACGTTGGCCGTTGGATTAAGATGAATTCAATGGAGGCTGGAACTGTTGGCGAGGGGCCATATGGCTGTGTATGGGCCGTTAGATACTCGAGGGCGAGGGCGAGGGCGACATGTTACGACGAGGACCGTTAAATCAAGATGATCCAACGGTGATTGTGCATCGTCTCCTCCAGGTCGTCGCCTCCTGCGACAGACGTGGCGGGACTCCAGTGAAGGGGGTCTAGCTCCGTCGCCTTTCCCCGTGGCCAATGAAGGCCGCTGGAGGCACCTGGATAGCTGAAATCGATCGTAGAGGTGTGGCGGAGCGACAAGCGTGTCCAGACAGAGCTGGGGAGGTATGCAAGTCGGGGTCAATGGAGCTCGAAGCAGCTCTGGCATGGCAACTGATCAGTGAAGAAGCATCTCCTGCAGTGTTAGTGGTTACCAAAAAAGATGGGAGCTTGTGCTCGTGGGAGTACGTGAGTGTGCGAGAGGCCTGTGGTGTGAAGCGATGAGCGGCCGGTGTGCTTCTCCACCGGGAAAGCGGAGCTTTGGCCGGAGGGGGAGTTCGATGTGTCGTCAGGGCGTCTGAATGGTGCACGAAGATCGGAGCTTCAAGATGAAGCTCGATGGATAGTTGGTGGAGGGGGAATCGATCAGAGAAGGCGGGAAAAATGCGAGAAAAATCAAAGGAAAGAAGAGGAAGATCGGAGAAGGAATGGATGAAGCTACCTGGGGATGGAGGCTCGCTGAAGAGGCTCTGGTCGTCGCTCGAGGGTCGATAATGGGAACGAGCTCAAGCAGCTTATCAGAGGAGCTAAGGCACGGCGTGGCTACACCGTGGATCTCGTTGGAGGTGAAAACCTGTTGTCGCTCACTTTCACTCGCAATTGTTGTCACCAATGGGTAGCTAGGAGCTCTAGGATACCTCTGTTGGACATGTGAGCCCACGGCGAGCCATTATACAATAAATGTTATTGCACATATCATTCCTTGATCTGAAATGAAGAATAAATAATTTCATAAAAGGTCCCTCTGTACAATTAGGGTTATGTACTATGGCCATCTTGATGATCATACAGTTGTTGATTCAATAATTGAATCATAGAGGCTGGTGCTTGGATGAATATCTAAAGGGTTAGATTGAGGACTCATCAAGCACCGTCAGATGATTATTAAGAGATGATCTCCAGCCTGAGTAGGAGATGGCAATCCTTTATCACATAGGCTGATATCTGACCGACCTCTTGATGCAGGTCCTCTGCATGGGAATAGTGATTCGGAGGTGTCAGATTAGTTAGGTCAATGGGTTGACTTAACGAGATCGAGATAACCTAAGTCCTATGTTGAATGCTGTCACAGCATAGGCACGCATCCTCTGACCGGAGACAGATGTTTTGCTATATGCCTGAGTAGGTACATTTGGCAGATCAATATGTTGATGACCTAACCAAGGTCTATACACCGGCACGCTGGTGTGCATATAAGGACATATGAGTAATACGATCTCTCAAAGGGATCATACAGGTTCACTACTGATCCGGAAGACATGAGCTCACTCATGAGATATTGGGAAGAATCAAATTCCATGCACGGTCGTCTCGCTTTGGAAGCTTGACTGAAATTCTAGGTTTGATATATACTTTTGGAAAGTATATGATCAAGACCTAGGTGTGATATATGCTTTTGGAAAGTATATGATCGATACCAAATCCCAATGATCAAATGAGAAACTTAGTGATCAAACCCTTAAGAAGACAATGTAAAATTGATCTTGATCTTCGGGTTGATCAGGGGTCTTCCAGTATACAGGATGTACAGGTATTGGGAATATCTGAAGGTGATGTGATCATAAACGATTGTATAACCATGACGCTTCCATTCCGAGGGAGTGATGAAATAGGTCTGGATTTTAGTGACTCTTTCAGTAGAGAAGCAATCTGATCTTAGTCCAAGTGTTGGACATTGGTCTGAATGAGATTCAGATGCAATGAGAAGATTAGATTTGCGGTCTTGATTTAATCAAGCATCTATGGGAGGTTTGTAAGATCTGGATTTGAGATAAGATCTCAACATCCAAGTCACTATACAAGGAACAATGCAATCGCCCTGTCCTTATCTCCAAGTATCTGCGGAGAAAGCATATTATTCTTGAAGGTGTTCAAGAATAATTCATTTGATGAATTCTGTATCCAAGCATCGAGAAAATGGATAATTAAATATGATTTAATTATCATCAATAATATGAATTTGATTCATATTATAAGAAGAAGATATCTAAGATAATAAATGTGCTTTAATTATCAAAGATATGAATAACGTGAATATGATTCATGTTATTTGGGCACATGAGAAAAGAGATCCAAGATAATTAAATAGGATTTAATTATCAAGGACTAGAGAATGTGGATAGTACTATCCATGATATATATGTATTATAAATATGATTTATAACACATATATTAGAGAGAGAGAGAGAGAATTTATGTAAATAGCATTTGTTAATTATTAATGTGGATTGGATTTACATTAATTAATTAATTAAAAATGCAATTTACAAATTAGTTTGGGATGTGAATATGATTCACATAATTTTCAATGGCATGATTGAAATATTCACAAATTAATTTGGAATTAATTTGGTGGATATTTTTGTGATAATTGTTATTACAAAATTAATTAAGAAAGAATAAGATAAAATAAAAAGGAGACAAAATAACCACCTAAATAAAAGGTGGTGTCACCTATGACTTATTCATAGGTGACGCCCCCTATAATTTAGGGTAGTTTGTTGCCTCCCTTTTTTTATTATCACATTATCTCTTGATAAACTTATTTATGTTAAATTAAATTGTGTTGATAATGTTGCAACATATATTTAATTTAAATATAAATAAATATTGTTGGTTTTAACCAACAACAATCATAGCCATTGATCATTACATAGACCAAGCATGGCCGTTGGATCTATGTGTCCCATCGATTGAGATCCATTGAATCCTAAACAAGTATAAAAGGAGGGCTAGCCTAGCCTTTCTAAGCACATTATCAAGAGTTGTACAAGGTTACAACTCTCTCTCTCTCTCTCTCACTCATATTCTCTCCCTCTCTCTTTCTCTCCTCCAAAAGATGGCCATCCATCTTGCGTTGAGAAAGGAGAGACTCTTGGCTTCGCCATCAAGGACTCGAGGATCTCCTTCTTCTTTGGAGTTGCTTACTCTAAAGGAAGACGATGTATCTCGTTTGACGAAATCAGGAGCCCGCAAGTGCGTTCTTTGTGGATCAGACTTAAGACAGGAAGATCTCTTGTTTGGGATCTCACGATCGCAACCATGCTCCAAGAGGTATTCCTTGTACTTTGTGGTTTGATGAAATGATCCGAGAAGTGTTCTCATGATCATGTGATTTCATTTTTAGTTTTAAAATTTTAATTTCCGCCGCATCTAGCGACTAGTGCAGCTAGTTGCTCCGATTGCATACGATGCGATCGACACGCTTCTGTGATGCGCTTAAGGATTCTCAATATCCTTCAACCTCTCGCTATGACGGATAAGGTTGAAAGTGGCCGGAGGTTGGTTATTTATAGGGAAGAGATGGAGGTGCAGGTGATGAAGAGGGTGGTGTGCGTGGAGTTTGTGGAGCGAAGGAAAGGGTGTCATGAGGATCACGGGTGCTGGCAAGGATGGTGGAGGTTGGGGCTACGTCGTAGGGGTATCGATGGGAGAATATGGTGGTTGTAGCGGTGCCAAAAATAGAAAGGGAGAGAAAGCGATGCGAGGTGGGTGACATGTGCGAGGAAGACAGCTGGAGGAAAAAGACGGACTCTAGACCGTTGAATCTCGCGATCCAACGACCATAAGATGGGTGCGAGAGAAGGGCCAGGATTAGATCCCCGCGATGCGATCAAAGGGCTCAGGAAGCACCACATCGCGGTCGCAAGTGGGGGCACAAAGGAACGGTGGCGATGAGCAGGCGTAGGATCGAAGGGCGCTGGATTTAGCGAGAGTGAATGGTGACGATTAAAGTGCCTGGCTATCATTGTGTGGTGGGGGTGATGACGTGTGGTCGAAGGGGAGTGAGGCGCTGGTGATCAGCCTAGATTAGTTCTGGACCTTGATTTAACGGTTGAGATGGGTTGTGGAATGGATGGCTGAGATCAGGAGGAAGGGTGAGCCATTGGATGGTGGAGAAAGAGGGGTGCATGGCGCGTGATGAGTAGGGCTGCATGGCGTAACCAGAGGGCGTCGCGTGGCCCAATCAGAATGGTTGAGGAAGAATATGAAATTAGAGGGAGAAAATGGCCAAATTTGGAAAAAATCAAAACATGAAAGTTGTAGATCTCGATGAGATCTACAAGTTTCATGTTGACCAAAAACGGAAACGAGGTTGATTAAGGTAATAAAATATAAGGGTACAAATATACATACATATAGTATACAATGGGGGCCCAAAACCCAAGTTTTGCATAAGAGCTCCGATTTAAATGAAATTGGTTTCATTTTGAAGGTCTTTGAATGTGTATTAATTTAAAAGTGAGTAGACCTAGATCAGAGGCTGTATGAGAGAGAGATATATGCATTCTAAGGTCAAAGGTCTCAAACTTGATTTGGGGTTTTGTTTGTTAATTTTACAGGTTGGTATTTTATTTGGTATTTTTCTTGCATTATTAGTAGTAATATGTACAGTATATAGTGAATTTTATGAGTTTTACGGTTAGTGTAAAATATACACAGATAGGTTATTTTTACAGAATAATTTAGCTTTTTATTTCATGTACATGCGAATGCTAAAATGCAAATGTTATCACTGCATGCATGAATGCTAATTATGCAATATTAATGGAAATATGCTTCTAATTACTCAGGAACAAATATCTATTTTCAACTTTAAGAGTGATGAATCACATATTCATCAACCCCCTATATTTAACCTTGCTTGTCCCCAAGCAGCTAGAATGAAATGCAAGAGTGAAATGATTTTTGGTTCCATACCAAGGTCATGAACAAAAGTTGAAAATGAAGCTTGACTCGACCCTTGGATTAATTGTGTCGCAGAACCTTATTGGGACCTAAACTTAAGACCTAATAAACTCTAAGTTCCATAAGTCTTCTATTCAAGACGCCTCAACAGTCAGTTCAGAACAAATCCTCAAACGCAAATTTCTGATGACTATGAGTCTTACTTGTACTGTGTTAGTGTAAAATAGCTCTCCACATCAGAAATGGCTAAGAAACAGCCTCCTCTAACAAATCCTTAATTCCTCAGTCCAGTAACTCTTTCCTCAGGGAGCATGGTATTCCCTTCTATGTTCAAGTGCGACCAGCTCAAGAGGAAGGGGTGGAGAAAAGAATGGACAGTAGCCAGTGTAGCTACCTATCCCAGCATGCCTGGCTAGTGTAGTCAAGTCATCCAGCTGCAGACTACTATACATACTCTGACAGGTATTTTATTTTCACTTAGGCTTTTCTTAATTTTTTGGGAGTTCTTGTTTTTTTAACTATATACAAGGTGCAGGATGTACATCAGGAGTTTTTCCTCTTGAGCCAATAGATTATCCCTCTTTTGAAGCATTATTGCAACACACAGCATCCCGTCCTTGGACGTCAACACCACCATACTAGTTTGAGATGCACTTCCCTCCCTAGAGGAGGACGGATGTTTCCACTCGTGTGCTACTCCAAGCTAAAGGATTCTACCTCCTCAACACCTCATTAATGAAGAGCTACGTGCATTGTGCTTGTCCAAGTTAGGTCACTGTCTATAAGAATCATGTGTGTGCACAAGATATTCTACTTGGACTAATCAAGATGACAAGTGAAAATAGACTTGCATACTCAAAGAATTAAGTCACTTGACCTGAGAAATCTTAACTCCAGTTCCTATAAGGTTCCTTTGAAATTGGATGGATTAAGGTCAAATCAAGTCCCTCCTCAACATCTATTCATAACTTGGTTTAGAACCCACTAACTTTTCATTTTGCATATGCAAGATATGCCGATAAGATGTAAATGACATGATATGTAGGTGAGTGGAATGCAAGACTCTTTTTTTTCTTTTTGAATGCAGGGATGATATGCAAGAGTAAATAAGAAGCCTTTGATTTTTATGATTTTTATGTGATTTTTACCTACCCCATAATTATTGTATAGTATATACAAAAATACACAAAAGTACGAGCTACGGGTAAAGTATATATGTAATATATACACGCCCCCCTATACTTAGCATGTGCTATGTCCTCAGAGCATGAAAAGCGAGGAAGAATACATAGCTCGTGCTAAGCGTAGGAGAACAAAAGGCATATAGAAATCATCCTGCCCTCTATATTTAGGCTCTTGCAGCCTAAGTGTAGAAGAAGATCAAAAATTGGGGCGGATGAGGTCAAGAGGGGAAATGGATGGGAATATATAAATGATGGGAATCAGTCCCCATTATACTTAGGCTCTGGTCAGCCTAAGTATAAGACAGGAGTGAGTATGAAGATCGATGGGATCTTGAGGATGTACAACGAATAGTAAATGGACTCGTTACACCCTCCCCCTATACTTAGGATCTGGTCATCCTAAGTATAGACATAAAATGAAAAGATATGGAGCCGGGGCGAGTGAGTAGAGTCGCAGGAGGGAGGGGAAGAATATACCGGAATGGTGAGTATATACAAGGAAGGCGATCTGAATCTTTTAGATGTTGCTGATGACTAGAGCTCATTATTGCAAGGTCTCATGCATGGCTTTATGTGTATCAGAGTCTACCTCGCGCAAGAATACAATCTCCTCAACATGGACTAACTGCTCATTTGGTTTGACAAAGTTCTTCAGCAGTTGTCCATTAACTAGGGTTGTCTGTGCTCCATCTGTGAGATATGAGATCTCTATGCATCCCCTATCATGCACAGCATGGACTATAAATGGACTCGTCCACTTGGATTTTAACTTGCCTTGGAAAACCTTCAGCCTTGCATTGAACAACCATACCTTCTGTCCAGGAACAAGGTCTTTGTTTGATATATCTATCATGCAAACGCTTTACTTTGTCCTTGTACACCAAGCTGTTGTCGTATGCTCGGTTTCTGACTTCCACAAGCTTATTTAGATCCATCTCTCTCTGTTTCTGTCCTAGGTGTGTGTTCCAGTTGACCTTCTCGGTTGCCCATTTAAATTTTTGCACTAATTCAGCGAGCAAATGGCACGGCTTCCCAAATACCATCTTGAAAGGGGAAGTTCCTAATAGTGTCTTGTAAGTTGTCCTATAAGCCCAAATGACTTGATCCAAAATCTGAGACCAGCCCTTCCTGTCCGGGCGGACAAGCTTCTGCAATATAGTCTTCACCTCCCTATTCGACACCTTTGTCATGCCATTGGTTTGTGGGTGGTAAGAACTAACGATACGGTGTTCGATATTGTAATCCTTCAAGAGTTTCTTCACTTCTATGTTCACAAAATGGCTACCCCCATCAGATATCAACACTGTGGGGATCCCGAACCTATAGATGATGTGATCTCTAATCAATTTACAGACAATCCTATTGTATGCGGCTCGGGTTGGGATAGCCTCCACCTACCTTGACAGATAATCTACCGCAAGAAGGATGTATTCAAATCAATGGCTAACCGGGAATGGGCCCATGAAGTCGATGCCCCAGACGTCAAAGACATCACAAATGATGATAGGGTGCATAGGCATCTCATCCTTGGAACCAATGATTCCTCCCATTCACTGGCATACTAGGAATGACTTCACAAAGGTGAACGCATCGCGAAACAGAGTCGGCCAGTATAAGCCACATTGAAGTACCTTCTATGATGTCCTCTTCCTGGAGTGGTGTCCTCCTACCTCCAGACTGTGGAATAAAGTAAGGACACTCTGATATTCTTCCTGAGGAATACACCGTCCCCATACACAATCTGATCCTTCATAGAAAAGGATCGGATCCTCCCAATGGTAATGTCTTTAATCCAACTTAAGTCGGTCTATGTGTCTCTTGGGCCAATATTCGAGAACTTTCTTGGATACAAGATAATTCATGATATTGGCATACCATGGGAGTGAGTCGATCACAAAAATCAACTCGTCCGGGAAGAAGTCTCGAATAGGTGTATCCTCAGAAGCATCTAGATTTTTGAGACAGAAGAGGTGATCAGCTACTACGTTCTTCTTTCCAGGTTTAACTCGAATGTCCAAATCAAATTCCTGGATAAGTAAAATCCACCTAAGAAGACGCGTCTTTGCATCCTTCTTTTCCATTAAATATCATAGTGTCATATGGTTAGTGAACACAATCACCTTGGATCTGATAAGATGAGATCTGGATTTATCCAAGGCGAACACTACCGCAAGCATTTCCTTTTCAGTAACTGTATAGTTACGCTGAGCGGTATCAAGTACTTTGCTTGCATAGTGTATGGCAAACGGGACGCCATCCCTCCTTTGTCCTAATACATCCCCCACAACAAAATCTGAGGCATCTGTCATGATCTTAAAAGGAAAAGACCAATCTGAGGCTTGTAGGATAGGGGTGTCCATGATCATCCCTTGAAATTACTTAAAGGCCTCAAGATATTTATGATTGATAATAAAATCCATGTCTTTACCTAAAAAATCAGTTAGCGGTTGGGCAATCTTTGAAAAATCCTTGATAAATCTCTAATAAAATCCAACATGCCTGAGCAATGACCGCAACTATTTCACGTTGGTTGGTGGTTGGAGTCGTCTGATCACGTCCACCTTGATAGGGTCAACCTCCATTCCTCTCTTGAGATGACGTGCCCCAACACAATGCCCTCCATCACCATGAAGTGACTTTTCTCCCAGGAGAGCACCAGATTAACCTCGCAACACCGCTTGAGGATTCGATCCAGATTCCTAAAATAGGAATCGAAGGAATCAACATGGACCGAGAAGTCATCCATGAAGACTTCCAGGAATTCACCGACCATTTCGGCGAATACAGCAATCATACACCTTTGAAATGTACCACGAGCATTGCATAACCCAATGCGCATGCGCCTGAAAGCATAGGTACCAAAGGGGTATGTGAACGTGGTTTTCTCCTGGTCCTCAGGAGCAATGGCTACTTGATTGTATCCTGAGAACCCATCTAAGAAGTAGAAGAATCCTTTTCCCGTTAATCTCTCTAAGATCCGATGAATGAATGGTAGGGGAAAATGATCCTTCTTCGTCGCGACATTCAGGTGTCTGTAATCCACACAGACGTGCTATGACGTGGGTACTCGTGTCACGATCTCCTCTCCATCCTCATTGGTGGTTGTCTGAATTCCCGACTTTTTCGGGACAACATGAATAGGTGCCACCCACTTGGAATCGGAGATGTGAAAAATAAAACCCACGTCACACCATTTTTCTATCTCCTTCTTCATTACCTCTCGTAAATTTGGATTCAACCTGCGTTGGAATTCACGAGAAGGTTTAGCTTCATTTTCTAAGTAGATGTAGTGTGAACATAGAGCGGGATCCCGTGGAGATCGGAGATGCTCCAGCCTATCGCCTTATGGTTTTTCTCCAGTATCTCTAGCAAGCAAGATTCTTGCTCCTCGGTCAATCGCAAACTGATGATGATCGGATATATTTCTTCTCTTGTCCCGCACGAAAGGTGTACTTAAGTGTTGAGGGTAACGGTTTGAGCTCAAGTAAGGTGTGATCATCAAGGGAGTCTAGATCAATCATTCCTGGCTCTGTGCTGGTAGTGGCTGGATCTATCTTTGAAGTCACTGCCACCAAGACATTCAACTCTAGATTCGGATCGTCAAAGGTTTCCAAGCAATCGGCAGAATCCACATCTGATTCATCGTCTTCATATTCTGATTGTCCTAAATAGGGAAGGACTGACATGCCCAACTAGGTCTCTAAGTCATCAAAGATGTAGGGGGATGCATATTATGCGTTGTACTCGTTCCTAAGGCTCTCAAAGACAGACTCATGCACAAGATCTTCTCCGAAGGAGAGGGACTCATCGGTGCTAGTTGGGTTCTGTCTCCATAGCCCAACAGTGTCTACATGAATGCAATCTGCTTCAAACGAAGAGTAGTCGATGCTGGATTCTGAGTCTGGCCTCTGCCACCTAGTCTGCTTCATCTCAAGTTCCTCATCTCCGCCTGGAGTTTGGAACTGAATCTTCCCGATCTTGTAATCAAATAAGGCTCCCGTTGTTCTGAGGAAGGGCCTTCTTAAAATTATCTGAGAATCTCTCCATTTTCGAGGGGTCTCCATATCAAGGACTGTAAAGTCCACCATGTACTCCTGACCCTCGACTTTGATGATAACGTTCCTCAATTCTCCTTGGGACCTCTTGGTTGATTTATCTGCAAACTGAAGTAATGCTCTAGATTTCCTAAGAGGTCCTAGATTAAGCCGTTCATAGAGAGTTCTAGGCATTAAGTTAATTGAGGATCCATTATCTAGGAGAGTGCGTGCAAACACGGTGTCATCGACAGGACTCACCACATAATGGGCACCCATGTCCCTTTGTTTCCTTGGAAACACATTCTTCATAGCGTAAGTAGTGGCTACTAACAGAACGTGCTTCTCAACACGACTTTTGGTCTTCCTGTTGACCCTAGTAGGTGTGCATCTTACCTTAAGGTACTTCTGGAATACAGATGTCATGTCCACATACTTATCGAAGGGGATTGTGACCTTGATATACTTATTATAGAACTCTGTCATCTCAGGGTCGTCTTTTTGGATTTTTTAGTTTTCTTCTTTCCACCCTTAAGTGTTTGGGGGAAAGGGATTATTGATGCTAACTCATATTCTAAAACTGAAAGATCTTCACTGAATTGGGAAACTGAGTTCTTTACATGACTCTGACTCTCACACTGACTCGGACTCGGACTAAAAAGAAATTTATGTTGCTGCGAAATCGATGTTGCATCTTCCGCGACTTCTGGAATGTCCTCCTCAGATGGAGGTGCGGGCTCCTCATCAGTTCTGTTGGACTCACTACTGATTCTTTTCTCCTTCTTCTTTGAGGACTTGTAAATCCTCTTCTTCTGTTGGGGGTGGTGGTGTTGCTCCTGTGACTCCAAGTTCTCCTCAAGTAGGGACTTGGCGGCGTCTTCCTCCTGTGCCCATGCCCGATCATGTAAGATCATGGTCCTTATGCACCTGAGGGACATATTTAACATTATCATACGAAAGGATCTCATGTTCAGATAGAGAGTTATCTGAATAGTATACTTGATCTCGTGGTCGGTTCTGACCATGATTCAGGCTATTTGGGTTGGCTGAACCTGGGCGAGAATTGGAGTCTTTAGCGCCATCTTTTGATCCTGGTTTCGTGAAATGTGGTTCAGATCAGTTCGTATATCTAGGTACTCATTCTATATATGTTAGACCTTATCAGTCAGGGTCTGGATCACCAAGGTGAGGGACTCCAATTCACTAGTAGGCGGGGCTTGCTGTTGCTGACTAGAGGACGAGTTTCTATATTGGCCCTGCTGGCTGTACCGATACTGCTACTGTTGGGAAGGTGGTGGAGGGCCTTGTTAGCCCGAGTAGAACGTGTGCTGTTGCTGATGCTGCTGAGGCTGGTACCCTTGTCCGGGTCAGGATTGTACAAAGCGTGGTACGGGGATGGAGTTGGTTTCCTGGTAAGCTAGAGAAGGTCGGTGTGGTTGATCGTTCCCTATCCCCAACTTTTTGCCGACGGGGTCATGGTTGTACCACATCCCGTTGATCTTGAACATCTGCGAAGGCTCCTCATAGATTGTCTCCACCTGTGGGGGTGTGTGTTGCTCCCACAGAGTCTACTGTTGCTCCTCTACCTGGCTATCCTGAGGCCCATGTACCTTCTCCTGTACAAGATGGACTCGATGTACAGGCACAAGTATTGCAAAAGGGGCAGGTAATCGTATCTTGGCTACCTTCTCGGTCAATTCTTCCACTTGTTTCGGCAATCATGAAAGCACCTCAAGGTCAGTGACCCTCTTGTGGATCTGTCTACCATGATGAACTTATTAGCTATTATCCCCATGCTGGGGATGAGGTCATCTGTCATATCCGCTACAGTCCCCCGAGATTCTTTGAATTTCGGCCAGGTCGTACATCTAATAGATGACTTGAAAAAAACTAGCGATCTTAAAACTTCTTCAGGAATAAATCTTTGAATCACCTAGGTCGTACTTTTAACCCCGAGATTTTTCAGCCAATGAGCAGCCTTATCTCCTAAGGCAAACGGGGTAGCGTTCAGCCTGATGTAGTCTTTTTCAACCCTATGGTGACTAAGGTTGTTGCAAACCAGCTCGAAGTCTCTTAGGAAAGCATATGGTTCATCGGTGGCATTCCCATTAAACTTTGGTAGCAGACTCAAAAAAATGGGGCTTCAGTTCGAATGCCTCTGGGGGTACCTCAGGTACAAGCCAATTATGTATCTCATTTACGGTTGCGTTGTAGGCATCCACCATCGGTCTGTCAATTCCACCCGCTGTGATCACCCATCCCATCCTCACCACAAGATCTGCATTCTGTTATTTGGTTGCGGCTAAGCGGGTAAGGATTTGATGTATCGGATCATCTCGGTGTTCCTCTTCCTCCAAGGGTCTCTTAGGAGGCATCCTGGTCTCTGGTTCATCCTCTTCACCTGGGATGGAAATTGGTATAGGTTAGAGAACGTATTAATGAAGACATTCTCACTGAGGCAATGGTTTTCCCCGATGATATGAGAGGAGAGAAAAGGGATGGTTTGAGGGTAACCATCCTGAGGGTGATGGATCCCAAACTCAAGAGGGTCATGAGCTCGGGGTGGTCCAAGTTGCGCTTGGGTCGATGAAGACGAATTCGTGAGGGGCTCAAGGAAAGATTTGCAAAGCGTGAGTAGATAGCCCCTCAGTCAGTCATCTTGGATGGCGAGAAGAAGAATAGGGAGTGTAAGATAGGATTTTACTCCTACCTGAAGCAAGCAAGTGAATCCAAACCCTGATTTTCACACTCAACACGATGAAGGACTCGAAGCTAGAACTGATTAGTCTGGTTGATTTTAAGTGTGATTTTTCATACAAGTAGGAAAGGTTACATGGTCTACAGGGAAGTCGACTTAAAGCCGGATGTGTCTTCCTTGTTTAACCTGTCGCCTAAGATACCGGCGCCCTTCCTTTCTTCGCACCTATCCCAAGTTGATGAGTTCAAAGACCTGCCCTTATCTACCTGCAAACAGGCAGAGGCTGACAAGGCTAGGACTTCACCCCTTATGGTTACTAGCAACTAGTCGCGGAGCACCGCTGGTTCACCCCTATCTACCTGCGAACAGACAGAGGTTACTTGGTGTTAGTCAGTGAACCTGAAAGAATTTAGCTTGTGATATTTGCTAGGATCGAGATGCGTTATATGGAAGGCGGGGATTTTGGCTCTGCCTTAGGATGTGTGCATACACTTTGTACCCTCACTCAGCCTGCAATCAAGGTCGGGGTTACTTTCTACAAACATAATTTCTGATTTTATTGATCTTTTTGGTCAATTTTGCTTAGCAGCCCTGGTTTTAAGTTAGGTGATCACTTAATTAATCCAACCATAAAGCATGTCTATTGTCCTATCCCAATTTCCTTTAGACCTAAGTTTGAAAAAACCAAGGGGGAAGGAGTCGAGAAAAGCAGATGCACGATAAAAACAATGAGGAATGCCAAGTAGAGAAGACTTACAGTTATCCTTTCACTTTTTATGCGGGATGCAAAATAGAATTGAAAATTTTAAATTATATGAAATGCAAGCGATGAAAAGTCGCTCCTAGACAGGCAGTTCTATTAGCGAGTGAAGAACATGTTAGATTTGGCTAAGATCTGCGGTCTAAGTGTGTCTTTTATGTATGAAGTGTGGTCCTAGAATTATACGAGCACAAACAGGTCCTAAAATAGCTCTAAGAGCCGCAAGTAAAGGTCCTATTCTACGCAAAGCAATCCACACAGCACATGGGGACACGTTTTTATTATGACTTACATGCGCGAGAATCCAAATGGGAATAACTGGAAAAATGTAAAATAAAAATGAAAAAAATTACAAGTCCTCACAAAAACACTCAAATTATTTTCATGCAGGTTCCTCGGCTCTCTTAGCGAAGCGCCTTCGACTCCTCATGTTCCTCGCACGAAAATAAATTGAGGTTAGATAAAAGATGGCAAAAATAAGCAAAAAATGACAAAAATATTCACAAGAAAGGTCGGGAATCAGACTACCGGGGATGGAAAATATACAATCAAAATTCTCTAAAAATTAACCTAAACCGTGCCTCCCTGGCAAAGGCGCCATTTAATAAGGCCTAGACTAACCTTGTTAATTCAACCGTATTAATGATCGAATTATATTTATCGTTCATTATAGTCGAGTAATCGAAGACTTGTCAAAACCACTCAGATTTAATTGAGTTAAACACAAGTGGCAGATTTTTTATTTTGCTTGGGCAAGCCCAAGGTCGAACTCAGGGAGGCATTTTTCTCCTTAGGTGAATTTTAAGTTATTTTGATGTCGGATTTTCGGGAGAATATTTTTGGTCTTTTCTTATGTAATTAAAAAAATACAATGCAATTTCTAGCACATTTTATGTTAAATCACAAATGATAGTCAAATGAAGTCCACAATTAATGAAATTTGGCGAGAAGATGATATGCGATCAGACTAAGCAACTGCAATTTTTTGGAATTTTTAGACTCTAAATGAATTAAAAATGAATTTAATATGAATAGAGGGTAGTTTTGCAAACTTAATTTTAATAAATACCAAAGCACATTATTTTTATATATAAAAAATATTCTAGATATATCTATGTGAGATGAATCCAATAAAATTGATAAATCTAAATAATGATGTAAATTGGACCTATTAAAAATTAATCTGGTAAAAGACTAATTAATTTATTCAAGCCTCGGGATGCGTGCAAATAGTTTGATTTTGGCACCATATAGATCAACCTAAATTAAACCTAATGTAATTTTATTGTGATTTTGGGAGCAACAAATAATTTAATAGTGAATTTCAAGCACACAATGGACAAATTAGCTCAATTTCCACTAGAATAATAATATTGAATTCTATGAAGCTCACAAAAATATGACACATGTCACAAAGATAAAGCACAAGTTAAACTACAACACGTCATTTTTGGAATTTAAAAATTATGATAAGTGGATGATTAAATATGCGTGCAAACACAGGGACCGATATGCAAACAAGAAATAAAATTGCTTAAAATTAAACGTGCATACAGAGACTAAAGTGTAAATACCTATAATGGTGGGGGTATGGATGTAAAATTTCTACAGTAACATGTACTCCTCACGTGACGTGCCTTGTAGGAAATAATATGCAAATCTAAAAAGATGCAGGGGTCTTAGTGCAATTTTACCAGCCCGTACGTGAGGGACACGTGAGGAGCTAGGCTTGGAAGGCGTAGGAGTCTCGAACGTCGGCTCGAGGACTCTAGAGTTTCAGGCGTGCTTCGGGTGCTGCTTCGGGTACTCCGATCCTAGGGTTGGGGAAGAGGCTCGGAGGCATGGAAGGTCATATCGATATCGTATCGATACGATATTTCCACGATATATCGTCGAAATAGCGCCCATATCGATAAGCTTTTGTGAAGAAAATGCCTGGAAATCAGGATATATCGCCATATCTGTGCCCATATCGTTCCCATGTCGATATCGATATATCGGCAATATATCGTCGATATATCGTGATATTTCCTTCCATGCTCGGAGGGCGCTACATGGCAACTGTAGGTCCGTTCGATCTGGAGAGATCCAACGGCTGTTGGAGTTGAATGTATGTCGTGCCTAGGAATCATCAGATCAAGATAGATCCAACGGTGGCGATGGCTTCTAGAGCGAGATGTCGTGGCGTGATGCTGGTCGTTGGATCAAGATGAATCCAACAGAGGCCGGAGCGGCTGACGAGTGGCGATGTGGTTGTGTATGGGTCATTAGATCCTCCTAATATAATGGCAGTTAAAGCTCAAAGGCGAGGGCGATATGTCACGACAAGGATCGTTAGATCAAGATGATCCAATGGTGATTGTACGATGTCTCCTCTTGGCCGTCGCCTCCTGCGGCGGACTTGGCAGGACTCCGTTGAAGGGGGTATAACTCCGTCGCCTTTCCCCGTGGCCAATGAAGGTCATTGGAGGCACCTGGATAGCTGAAATCGATCGTTGAGAAATGCTATAATATACTCTTTCCCATAACTTCGAATACCAGACCGGCGAGCATCCGGCATGTTTGGACAGAGCTGGGGAGGTCTGCAAGACAGAGTCGATGGATCTTGAAGCAGCTCCGGCAAGGCGTTCGATCAGTGAAGAAGTGTCTTCTACAGTGTTAGTGGTTGCCAAAAAAGATGGGAGCTTGTGCTCTTGGGATTGCATGAGTGTGTGAGAGGCATGTGGTGTGAATCGATGAGCGGACGGTGTGCTTCTCTGCCAGGAAAGCAGAGCTCTGGTCGGAGGGGGGGATCGATGTGCCGTCAGGGCATCTGAATGGTGCGCGAAGATCAGAGCTTCAAGGAGAAGCTTGGTGGGTAGTTGGTGGAGGGAGGAATCGATCGAAAAATCAAAGGAAAGAAGAGGAAGATCGGAGAAGGAATGGATGAAGCTACCTGGGGATGGAGGCTCGCTATAGAGGATCCGGTCGTCGCTCAAGGGTCGATAGTGGGCCCGAGCTCAAGCAGCTCGTCGGAGGAGCTACGGCACGACGTGGCTACGCCATGGATCTTGCCGGAGGTGAAAACCTGTCGTCGCTCACTTTCATTCACAATTGCTGTCACCAATGGGTAGCTAGGAGCTCTAGGATACCTCTCGCTATGGCGGATAGGGTCGGAGGCTGGTTATTTATAGGGAAGAGATGGAAGTGCAGGTGATGGAGGGTGGTGTGCGTGGAGTTTGTGGAGCGAAGGAAAGAGTGTCATGGGGATCATGAGTGCTGGCAAGGATGGTGGAGGTTGGGGCTACATCGTGGAGGTGTTGATGGGAGAAGGCGACGCGAGGTGGGTGACGCGCCCGAGGAAGACGGTTGGAGGACGAAGACGAACTCTGAACCATTGGATCTCGTGATCTAACGATCATAAGATGGGCGCGAGAGAAGGGCTGGTATTAGATCCCCATGATGCGATCAAAGGGCTCAGGAAGTGCCATGTGGCGGGTGTAAGTGCGGGCGCCAAGGAACGGTGGCGATGAGATCTGGCGTAGGATCGAAGGGTGCTGGATTTAGTGGGATTGAACGGTGACGAGTAAAGCGCCTGGAGATGATCGTGTGGTGGGGGTGATGACACGTGGTCGAAAGGGAGTGAGGCGTTGGTAATCGGCCTAGATTAGATCTGGACCTTGGTCTAACGGTTGAGATGGGTTACGGAATGGATGGCTGAGATCAGGAGGAAGGGGGAGCCATCGGACGGTGGAGAAAGAGGGGTGCGTGGCACATGATGATTAGGGCCACGTGGCGCAACCAAAGGGCACCACGTGGTCCAATCAGAATAGATGAGGAAGAATGTGAAATTAGAGGGAGAAAATGGCTGAATTTGAACAAACTCAAAACATGAAAGTTGTAGATCTTGATGAGATCTACAAGTTTCATGTTTATCAAAAATATAAACGAGGTCGATTAAGGTAATAAAATACAAGGGTACAAATATACATATATATAGTATACAATGGGGGCCCAAAACCCAAGTTTTGCATACGAGCTCTGATTTAAATGAAATTGATCTCATTTTGAAGGTCTCTGAATGTATATTAATTAAAAATGAGTACACCTAGATCGGAGGTTGTATGAGAGAGATATGTGCATTCTAAGGTCCAAGGTCTCAAACTTAATTTAGGGTTTTGTTTGTCAATTTTACAGGTTGGCATTTTTTGGTATTTTTCTTTCATTATTAATAGTAATATGTACAATATATAGTGAATTTTATGGGTTTAGGGTTACTGTAAAATATATACAGATAGGTGATTTTTATAGATGAATTTGGCTTCTTATTTCATGCAGATGCGAATGCTAAAATGCAAATGTTATCAATGTGTTGAAGCGATTTTTCGCGGTTTAAAATGATGAATTAATTGAGTCGTTGCTTTCCCACGATAAAGCGTTGTCAAACAAATAAAAATGCAACTACGAGCGCAATAAAATGCATATGGCAAGTAGAGGGTCGAACCACAAGGACTAGGCAAGGTCGCAAAATTTTCTAGAAAAGTTTAAGTAAATTTTCAACTTCAAACTTGCAAAGATAGACAATGATGTTCTCCAACTCAAGGACATGAACATACCTTAAACAGAACTAGATAAGCATGATTAGTAACGAGCAACATTCATGGAAATATTATGATCTAAAGTTTATAAAACTTTAATGTAATAAACTCAACGAAGTTCTATGGTCTCATTACAATGTAATTATGAAACAAGGAATGACTTGAATTTGCAATTTCTTTTCCAGAAAAAGGAGTAAAATAACAGACAAATTTGTTGCAGCAAATGTTTTTGGTAGTATGAAGGCAAGAAGATTAATATTAGTGAACTAAAATTAGAACATAATAAGATCTCGCAGCCAATGGTAGAAGAACCGAAGAGAGGAAGTGTGCAGCGTTGTCGTCGAAGATGATGCGCATCTCGGAATCACACGGTGACACCACACGAGGCGATGCAAAGCTGTAGAGAATGGAATGGATGGCGGCAATGCGACCTGCGTCCTGGTGGTGGATGGTAGAGGTGCGCCCAGCAATGCAGGCTGAAGATGGAGTCCGTACGCAGCAGCACAGGCTGGAGAGAGAAAAAGTGATGCGTCGCAGCAGTGCGGGCCGGATCTGTAGGCCGCACAAGGTGGACTGCTGGCCGCAAATCGCGTGGGGACTCCAGGCGAGGGAGAGTCAGAGCAAGGGAAGATCGAGGCTAGAAGAAGAGAGGGACATCGGGGGTGCACTGGGCTCCAAGAGAGAAGAGAATGCAGGTGCGCTAGGCCGCCATGGCTTGGATGGTTGTACCTGCACAACAAAAATTAAAGGGCATTAATGTTTCTTTTGGGAAGGGCCACCCACGTGCATGGGAAGAGAATGCATGGGTGGCCTTTCCCTTTGCATGGGAAATGCACTACACGTTGGTGGCTCATTATATGAGAATAAAGAATAGAGTTTTTATACTAACCTCCCTCTCTTTTCTGGCTAACATAAAATGTTCAAAGAAATGTAGGGCCATCAATGTGCTAGTTGTTTATTTAAACTACAAGACATTTTTAATTCTTTTTGAGATTTTTTTAGAGTAAAAGGAATTTCTTCAAGGTGATGAATTAACTATGATGATCATCAACTTTGGTAAAAATAATACTTCCCATCATATAACCATATAGTAGAGTTTATTGGGAATAATTTATCTGAAAGCAAAATCATGAATGTGTCGATTATATTCTGTGATTTTATTGATTCTGTGTAATTAATAAGTTTTCTCTTGATATATGTATGGAATAAATAACATGTGGATTATGCAAGATTGAAGATTATATGTCAAATAATGAGGTTGTTCTTCGCACAATTTCATCATCTTATATCACTATATATTGTAATCATCACAATGCATGCATGAATGCTAATTATGCAATATTGGTGAAAATGGGGACCCAAATTGTAATTTACCGAATAAAATATAAAGAAAGAAGCAGTTCACCAGCTTGATGTGGCAGGGAGCAGAAGACTGATGAACTGTGAAAATTACCTTTTAATTTAATCAAATTGACGATAAAAATATGTCTCGCTGCAGTCGGGAAATTAAGGGTTAATCAAAATGACTACTATTTTAATTAAGGGGTTTTTATCACTTGTGCCCCTCCGAGATATTGCAATATCAGTTATGCCCCTATCTTTTTGGTAATATCAGTTGTTCCCCTCATTTCTTTCTCCGTTATCACTTGTACCCTTCCGTCACGTCAATGAGTTGACTTAACCATGGTTTTTTCAAACCTTAGTGCAATTAAGAGGGGTATTATTGTCCACACGTGTTCGTCATCTTCTTCTTCATCCATTTAGTCGAGAATCGAACCTAGAGAACCGAATTTGGGGCTTCTCCTCAATGGTAGAACCCACTAGGGCTTCAAGCCCAACGCCGCCAGCAACCGTCCGTCGTGGACCTAGCCCGCCTTGAGGCCCTTCCTTGTCGCTTTCCACCCTACCATTTGCCATCGCCTTGCTCAACCGTGATCGAACCAGGCCTTCGTGCTATTGACGAGGAGGAACCCATTCAAGCTCCAGAGCATCGGATCAATCATCATCGTCCACGTCTCCCCCGCTCATTGACATACCTCTCCTCACACCGCCGTAAGCCGGTACGACAGTGGCAGCCACCCTCCAGCCGTGCTCCGCCATCGGGGAGGCGCAAAGGGAGAGGGCGACGAGGGGAGTTGGGACCGGAAGGGAGGTACGGGGGGGTAGTGCGGGGGGGAGGGGGGAGGTGCGAGGGCAGAGGGGCAGAGGGGGGAGGTGCAAAGGGCAGAGGGGGGTGCTGGGATCGGAACGGAGGTACGGAGGGCAGTGCGGGGGGCGGAGTGGGGTGCTGGAACCGGAAAGGAGGTGCGGGGGGCAGAGGGGGGAGGTGCGAGGGGCGAAGGAGGGGGATGAGGAGGAGGAGGGGAACGGAGGTGGGTAGGAAGGTGGACGCTGCAGGAGAGCTCAAGGAGGAGCAGGGAGGAGCTGTGGAGGAGGAAGAGGAAGAAGATGGGAGAGGAGGAAGAGAAGGGAGGAAGAAGACGGGTGAGGAGGAGGACTTTTCTGTCCATCTGTGTCCTTGAAGTTAACATCCGTTTGTGTTGGTTATGGACGGTCACTAACCCGAGAGGCACAAGTGATAATTAGCAAGAAGTGAGGGGCACAACTGATATTACCAAAAAGATAGGGGCATAACTGATATTGCGATATCTCGGAGGGGCACAAGTGATAAAAACCCTTTAATTAATGTATATTTAAAGCGAGCGATCAATTCATTTTGTTTACTTGATAAGTACAAGGTCGAACTCAAGGAGGCAAATGTCTCCTTAGGTTGGTTTTTAGTCGCTCTCGAAGTTAGGTTTTCAAGAAGTATTTTTTATAATTGTTTATGCAATTAACAGTAAAATGCAAATTCAGGCAAATTTAAGGGATAAAATGAAATTTATGATCAAATTAAGTTCGAAAAATTCTTAAACTTGTTCGAGATGTAAATGATGATGAAATGAACACATTGTAATGGAATTTTGGAATGCAAGATGAATAAATAATGAATTTATGAATGCAGATAATGAGATTTTCAATAATCAGTTATAATATATATTAAATCTACTTATTTCAAGAAATAATTAATTATCTAAGATATATCACTAGATAAGATATCTCAAAAAATATTAGACCCATAAAATGTTGAATTTAATACCTATAAAAAATTCATTAGTGAAATGCACAAAATAATTTTTGTAGAGCAAAATATGCATACAAATGCAATTCTTTTTTGGCACAACGTAATAGGAAATTAAATGTGTGATCCGTGAATTTTTGGCAACTTTTGAGACTATGGTTAATTAATTATAAAGTTCTAAGCACTGGATGGGTAAAATATATAAATTTCCACAAGAATAGTAACTATTAAATAATCACAGATGATAAAAAATATGAAGCCAATGTCACAATGTTAAGAACAAATGCTAGAACAAGATGTTATTTTTAGAATAATAAAATGATGTAATGTATATGTTCAAAATGATTATAGAACACATGGATCTATTCGTAAATAAATAACATAAAATATGCAGTTAGGGGACTAAATGTTGTTACATATGCCTTGGAGAGTATCCATGCAATATT
>JAZKJV010007241.1:0-43097 GCA_037367405.1 Ottelia alismoides | reverse complement strand
TAAGCAGCTTACTGATCGCTTCGGCGTTGCTCACATGCCGCTTGACGAGGCGCTGAAACAGGTTATAGGCGATGACAGCTGGTATGGCGACAATCAGTCCCACCGCAGTGGCAATCAAGGCTTCAGAAATTCCTCGCATAACGACACTGGCACCCCCTTGAGGATTCATAGCAAGTTCTCTGAAGGCAATGATAATTCCCAGAACTGTACCAAACAATCCGATGAACGGTGCATTATTGCCAAGTGTGCCAAGAACCATGAGCCCTTGATCAAGCTTCTGCTTGTGGCCAATCATATATCCAGACATGCTTTCTTCCATGGCATGAGAGCCGCGGTCTTTCGCGGCGATGCCACGCAGCACCGTTTGCGCTGCTAGTGACGGACTGGATTCACAAGCCCTTTTCAGAGCTTCCCAGTCGTTAGCTTCAAGAGCAGTTGTGACTTGATTGGCAAACTCGGTCATATCGAGTTCATCTTGTAAAAGAAGAGGCCACGTTCAATGATCACAGCCAGCGACACCACGCTTAGTGCGATCAGTAGCCAGAGCACCCATTCAGTGCCCAGCATCGTGATGCCTAAAAGTTGGTGGACGAGATCAAAACCTTGCTGCTGCGCTTCCATGCGATGCCCCTGCTTGAAAAGTTCGATTAATCACCGAAACCACGAATCCAGTGATTCATTATGGCAGCATCTGCTGCCGATGTCTGCTGTCCATTATACACGAAACCGAGCGTCAAACTAATCTGGGTTAGAGCGCGAGGGGTCGGTTCGGTGGCATCACTTTGCTTAAGACTCGCTCGCCCCAAATCCATTGATGCTTGCCAGCTTGTGAATTTTGTAATCGGAAGAAGAAGGCCCATCGAACCTTGAATCATAGTCCCCGTCCACTGTCCGCTGACTTCCGCTTCTTCCTCTTTATGAGCTAACCTGTAGAGGGCAGGCCCGCCGCGAACTCCAAGATATACGGCGCGGCCAAGTCTTAGGCCAAGTTCACCGCCTGCATGCCACAGACGTGCGTCTTCTTGGGTGAGGGATGCGATGTCGAGTCGTCCAGGGGTGTAGTGACCATAAAACCCCAAGTCGACAATTTGCCCGAGCGAGTAGCCAAAAGAGCCACGCCCGCCGTAACCATAATAGTTTGGCGTTTCCTCTTCTTTGAGGGGTTCAAAAACAAAGTTATTCCAGTTAGGTCCTAGGGTGAAATACAAGCCAGCATCAAGTCGGGAAGCGATGAGAATCCCCACACTGCAAAGGCATGATATCAATAGTCGACGAAGGGTTCTTTTCACGGAAATGGCTTACCTTTTGAGTCGGCGAATTCTTTGTAAGTCGTGTCTAATGGGCATTACCAGCAAGTTCAACTGCAAACGCCTCACGCATTCGCTGCTGATAAACAGGCAGAGCCATCAAAGTCGCGCTCGCAAAGCGAGCACTCTTCACTCGCACGCTGCCTTCGCCCTTAGGATCAGAATACAGTAAAACGACATCCCACGGATCAGCGTTGCTTCGCAAAAACATTTGCTGGCTGACAATTTTTTCCGCACGACTGATGCGCCATCCTGCCCCGGAACGCTCCACCAACCAACCAAAATCATTAAAAGGCTTAAAAAACATGAATGGACGACCCTCAGCGGTTTTACCCATTTCGCGAAAAATCAATCGTCCCCCATGCCCGCTGCGAGCCGCTTGATTAGATAAGTCACAATCGGAAAATAGCTCCGCCCTTAGTTCGGAAAATGCTGCGTCGATTGAGCGAGGGTTATCACATACGATATAACGATCTTCGAATGGGATCGGCCGCGATGCGACCAGGGGGCGCTGCCGGGAACGGGAGCGGTCATAGGACTTTTGCCGCGGAGCAGCCACGCGGCGCACGAGGAATCGCGATCTCATTCCCATGACGGAACGCAACACGCTGTCGCTGGCATGCCGGAGTATTTCCAACCATTCCATAGCAATTCTCCTGCGCTTAGGAAATTTGGTCCATGTAACTATTGTACGACTCCGGCTGGCGCTGTCAGAAGTGAGCAGTTTTTACCCATTTTAGTCAATTAAATGAGCAGTCTAGCACCGGTGGGGGCTTAGTGTTGAATTTTGCTTGACCCAAAGTGCCAATTCGCCTACAACCCAAAGCTCAGATTTCTCGTTTTTTGAGCGGGTGTAGCTCAGTTGGCTAGAGCGTCGCGTTGCCATCGCGAAGGTCGAGAGTTCGAGTCTCTTCACCCGCTCCATTTATCCTCTCGGATGAATGGAGTTTTTTTTCGTCTTGTTTCAAGCCCTCACTTAACTCTTGTTCATTCATATCGATAAAGATGTCCCAACGCATTTTATCTCGCGATTGATGATTACACCTTACGATACTGTTTTATTTTGTTTGGCTGATAGAAGATCAGAATGCTCAAATGGTTGAAATTGATGTCTGAAAGGGGCATATTTTATATAAAGGAGGGTTTATGAAAACCTCTGTGGAATTGGATAAGTCCAAAGTTGAGACCGCAAAAAAACTATCTAAATCCAGCACATTGCGTGAACTTTTAGATAATGCCTTAGACGCTCTCATTGCTCAGTCGCGACGGCAAGCGATGGATGATCTTCTTGGAACCGATTTTTTGAAGGTGATCTTAACAAAATGAGAGGCCGCAATGAGCGTGCTGGTTGATCTACACGAATCCAATCCAGACAGAAGTGTGTCAGGGAGCGCGAACGCAGCGGGAGTTTGATCGGCTATGGGACGCTTTCCATGGATTTCAAATATTGCCGGTACGAGATCATCATTGGGAACTGACGGCTTGGAACTATTTTAGGTGCAGAAAGGAAGGTCTGACCATTTCGACAGCCGATTGTTTGATTGCAACTATTGCACAAAGTTACCGTGTACCGTTGTGGACCTTAGACAAATTGTTCGTAAAAATTCAAAAGATAATCGGGTTTGATTTTTACTCGTAGTTTTTGCGACCCCCGATGCTCACCACGGTCTTGCAGACAGCAGAAGACGTCCACAGAACACCATGAGTCCTCCAATCGAAACGAATGTGTTAAGCTTTTGTTATGTTAGAAATCATCTCCCCAAAATCTATCTTTGCATTCGCCAATTCGGCCACTTTCATTGCATGGGTTGCATTGCTTTCTTTCCGAGGACTAATTTCACTCGAAGATTGATCAAGTCTGGGAGTTTAGTCATTTGATAGTCTTGAGGGGCTGCCGCTCCGAACTCGCAGGCACCTTAATCTTGCGCTAATTCAGACTAAATTAGGGGAATCTATCTTTTCGGCAACTCCTACACCCAAACACCACTAAGTCCTGGCCGAATACGTCCTAAAGGCCTCGGCAGTCACATCCGATGATCCAAGGAGAATAAATAAGGAATGACCACGGCCCGCGTTGGCCTCGAGGCTTATGATTCATGGCAGTCGGTAAGAGTAAATTTACCTCACGGATCTGTGCAATCCCTTGCACTTTAGCCTGGGCTTTAACGCTTGGCTTGACGCTCGCGCTCGCATCAAGTTGTACAAAGGGGTCGAAACTTGGATTCTCTGTTGGAGAAACCCAGTCAGCAGCCTCCTTCGGTGGAATTACTGCCATACAGCTATCATCTGAGGGCAAATACATCCTTGTCTGGAATCCTGCCTCCAATTCTGGAGATTTCTCATCGACGACCTACGAGATTTTTATGGATCGCTGGGACGCGGCAAAGCCTCTACCCACTGGTGCCGGCTTATCAACCGAAAAAGGATCATTACCTGGATCACAAATCATTGATCTAGACGGATCCCAGTCTCCTGCCTCTAGCGGTGCACTCATTGCTTCCGTGAAAGGTGTTCGCTCTTATACTCTTAGTGAATCCCTTGAAAAGGGTGTTGACTACATGTTCCAGGTCAGATCTGTCAGCTCAGACGGGCAACGTGACGGCAACGTTCGGGTGCTGTTTTATAACCTAGATTCAAGTTTCAATTTCTTGGGACTACTTGAAGACAATGTTTCCATCGCACCTGACAGGTCTAAGATTGTTCTGCGGTGGTCTGCAGCAACAGGGGCGCGGTCCACGGTAAAATATATCGTCTATGCAGATGCCAACTTCTTACAAGCCATCGCCACCACCACACAAACGACTTATGAATTTTTGAGTCCGACAAAAGGCCAAGCTTATACCTTCGCCGTACGGGCTATGGACGGGCAAGTTCCCGATTCAAACAAAAACTTTGTCATAGTCTCAGTTCCTGATCCAACAGACAAAACTCCCCCTGTATTTTCAGGAATTAAGTCAGCAACAGTCGCCAGCGACAAAAAAATTCTACTTAAGTGGGACAGCTCTCCCTCAGACGATATCGCCCAGTACAGTGTTTATTTCTCACACAATCTCACGTCTGCAATCGCATCGACCAGTGCCACGACGTTCTTGGTCGGTGGCCTCACACCCGGCATGACATATTCGTTTGTCGTCAGAGCAAGAGACGCTTCTGGAAACGAAGACACAAACGTGATCCAGAAGTCGGAGACGACGTTAAACTATAGCGTGCCAGATTTTTCGGGTCTACAGATCGTCTCACCGATTTCGGGAACTGCCGGACTATCAAGTTTAACTCTTACCTGGTCAAAGGGAAGCTCTGGTACTTCAGGTTATTACGTCTACAAATCGACGACATCTGGTGCCTATGACTTCACAACACCCTTAGCAGACATCAACAACGCTAACACGACATCCTATACGGCGACTGGCCTCAATGCGAATACGACCTACTACTTCGTTGTTAGGGCCTACGACTCTTCAGTTTCTCCCGTCGTTTATGAAACGAACACTTTAGAAAAATCTAATACGACGCTTCAGATTAGAGCTCCGAGTTTTTCCGGAATTTCGACCGCTTCGCCAGGCGCAGGAACACTTGCCCTAACAACGGCGATCCTCACTTGGCCCGGGCCGTCATCGGACGGTGTCTACGATGGTTTCGTCGTCCAATATGAAGCAGGTGCTTGCAGTTCGAATTTCAGTGCTTCTCCCAGTGAAACTTTAGTTTCCGGAGATTCTACTCGCACTGCGACGATCACTTCCCTCACACCGCAAACGACTTACAGATTCCGCGTTCGAAGCCGGTATAGTCCATCTGAGCTAAGAGATACCAACACCAAATGTATGGAAGCCTACACCTCGCCTGCCGCCCCGACTTTTGCCGGGATCTCAGGTTTAACAAGGGCTTCAGGAGCATCAGGATTTACCACCGCGACCGCGACGTGGGCAGCTGCCACCGGAAGTTTCAGTTATTACAAAATCGAATGGGCGACCAATTCAAACTTTACGGGCGCAACCACAGTTACACCAAATATCACCACCATAGGCACTACATCAAAAACCATCACAGGCCTTCCTGCAAAACAAACTGTCTATGTTCGAGTAACGGCCGCCTATGACGAAAACAGTGTTTTCCTGACGAGCGGCGCCTCGACCTCGCTTTCTGTCAACACAACTCCAAGCGCTCCAACTGGAGAAGGGCCGAGCAGCGTGCAAATTCTTGCCGCCGACTCTTTGAAAGTAAACTGGACGGCCCCGACAAACGTCGCTTCTGCTCTCTACAACGGCTATAAACTATGGAAATACTGCGGGACGAATGCCCCGACCAACCTCTTAGCAAAACTCTCGGGAGCGGCCGATAACACCTACGGTACCGGATCACTGAACGCAACGTTCACGGGCCTTGCCTCAAACATCGAGTGCTGCTACCAAGTCCGAGCCTACTATGACGACGGAGTCAATACCCTAAGCTCCAGCAGTGCTGTGACCTACCAATGCAAAACACCAACGCTTTCACCTCCCACGTTTGCCGGTGTCACAAGCGTCAGTAATCCAAACACGTCCTCGGGATTTACTTCGCTCGTTGTAAACTGGACGGCCGTGGATGCATCTGAAGCGGGCCTCTTTAGTTACTACGAGATCGACTGGGCAACCACGCCAACGGGTCAGGATTGGGCAGGAACGATTCAGGTCGCCACGAGGGCTACGACAACGACAACCATCACGGGCTTAACAGAGAACACGACCTATTACGTACGTGTGAGGGCAGTCAATAATAACGGAAGCCCCAGTGTGAACAGTGGATCGGACGCAGTTGCAAGCGGCACGACGACTCCTCCGGCACCGACAGGAGACAATCTTTCTGCAGCGACAGCCATATCCGCTACAAAAGCTCAGCTCACTTACACGCCACCTAGTTCCGTAGTCACAACGGGTGGGTTGTTCAATAATGTGTTCTTGTTTGTGCAGGCAGGAACCACCAGTGATGTGGCGACTTACCGCACCAGTGTTGAAGCGGGTGGGTTGACGTCCGGCGAGATTCAAGGTCAAACCAGTGGCAGAAAAATTACGTTAACAAGTGTCCCGGCGGTTGTACAAGTGCCATATCCTTCCTCTGAGCTCACTGCCGATATCGCAAACAACATCGAACTTTGGGGACTCACTGCCAACACTCAAATCTGTGTGCAAGCTGTGGCTGCCTTTTGGGTGAATGGGCAGACAGCAAGATATCTCACCTCGGCCACCCCAACCACTCGCTGTGTCACTCCTGCAGCCGGCGCTCCAAGTTTTGCAGGTGTGAGTACTGTAACTGGGTTCAATGACAGCCGCGACTTTACGCAGATTGTCGCAAATTTTACTGCGCCCACCGGTGATTGCACAGGAATAGAAATCAGCGTGCAAACAACCCCAGGAGCTCCGAACTGGACCACACCTACGGCAACCGCCAGCTGCTCAGCAACATCCGCGACTGTCGCAGGTCTCACACCTCATACCACTTATTACGTGCAAGTTAGGGCTGTAAATGATGTTTCAGGTGTCAAGTACGCGGCCGGGGCAGGCACAGAACTCAGTAAGAAGACGGCCCCGACTATACCATCTGGAGACGGAGCCACCGCAGCGACGATCACACTTGTATCAAAAGCCACAGACACAGCTGCAGTCACTTGGACGAATCCTACTGCAGGATATTGGAACAAGACTTTTGTGTGGCGAGCAAGTGGTTCGACTCTCGTGGCCGCTCAGACGGCGGTCCGCGCTGCTGCGGCTACTAACGGCAGCAATTCTGGCCCGACGACTGCACCGACTGCGCAGTATACGTCTGCATCTGCCACAACAGGTTTTACAGACACGGGGCTTTCCGCGGGCATCTACTACTGCTATCTCGTCAAAGGAGTTTATGACGATGGCAGCTACTATCAGGCAAGTAGCAATGAGACCACATCTTGTAATATCGGCGCCTATTCAACGCCAACGTTTGCTGGGGTTACGAGTGGCTCAGTGACAGGGACGTGGTCTAACGGTACTGGTAAAGTGGAATTAACGTTTGGAACCACTCCAGCAGGCAGCATCGAAGAGTACAACGTCTATTTTTCAACCTCAAACACGGTGGGAACATTTAATTTCTCATCTCCACTGGCAACCATTGACCGCGGCGACGCAACCTACGACGCAAATCCTAACGACAACAAGATTTTGATTTCTGTACCCCTCACCCAACTAAACGACGGCTACTATATCGTTCGCTACAAGTACACAGCTGGCCCTGATACGGACTCTAACGTCTCCGTATCGAGCAAAGTACAAATCCTATCCGGCCTTGACGGATATGTTTTGATTCCTAAAGCGTTTACTGGCCTTTCCTATGATTTCTATATGATGCGCTACGAAGCATCTCTCTCTGCAGCGGGAACTTCTCCTGGTGGCGACGCAGTTACAACCAACGAAACCGATCTTGCGACCTGCAACTATCAGTTTCATGTGAATGGCACCGCATTTCACAGTTCTTGCGGCACGCTAGCAACCAGTAAAACCGCAGTGAGTGCTGCTTCAGTGACTCCTGCCACCAATATTTCTTGGCATGAAGCATTCAACACCTGCCGCAATACAACTGGAGGTGGCAACCTTGTCAGACTTCCAACTCACGAAGAATGGAAGCGCGCTGCAAAATGGATCGGAAGCTCCTACACAACCCTTTGGACGATCTACAGCAATGGAAGTGGCAATAACTGCAGATCTAGCGGTGGAGGCGTTGGCAATACGGGTAGTCGTAGTAGCTGTGTAAACCAACTAGGCCTTTATGACGTCGCCGGAAACGCAAGAGAATGGGTTGACCTTAGGGCTACACGCTACAATATTGACGACCCTTTAGGCGACGGAACTACCGCAGGATTTGACTCGGATTCCGAGCGGCGTTTTAGCTACGGCCCGATAGTTGGCAGGGCTATTCGAAACGGTATTGATAACCGACAGTTTCGCATGCAACTTATGGATCCTGGGGTTTCCGGATCGGCACTCGCTATAGGAGCCACTTCTGCGGATCCGTCTATCGCAGATACCAAGCAATATGGAACGGACGTCCAGTCCTGGTTGACTCCAAGTACGGCGGACTCTGTGACTGGTTTCCGCTGCGTCGCATTTAAAGCCAGCTCTGCACCTACCATGGCAAGCCTAGCTTTGCCGAGTGAGCCCACTTACTCTACCTCTGATTATGCGGGAGCAGCGTCAACTTGGACTATTCCCGAGAACCTTTATGCGAAAGACACTCGCCCTGAAACAGTTTCCATTGCAGTCAACGGTAACACGTCTGATGCTGTGGCCGAGGGCAATGTCACCATCACTTGGAAACCCTGGTCAAAGACCGTTTGCACCCCAAGTTGCACCTCTGATACGACGGGACTTAGTTATAAAATTTACCGCTTTGTTGAACCCGTCAGGTTTTCAGAAAGACTTTCACCACCTGGGCTTTAAGTGGAGGAACCAACCTTTACTCCACCGATATGCCGCTTGATCCTTTGGCAGTAGCAAGTGACAGCTCCGCGCTTTACAGCGGCTCAACGTCTAACGGTAAGTTGGTCGCCACAATCACAAACTGCGACAACTCGACACCGGGAAATTGCACGTTTCAAGATAGCACCTCGGCCGGCACCGGATTTTCTACCATGAAGCTTTACAACTATATCGTCGTTGCCGAAGACAGTCTCTCTGGCAAACAGCCCGCCATGTCGCAACGCTTTCGCACAAGATACCTTTCGGGAGGTAGTATCGCCTGGACCACGGGAGCATCCTTTAGGCTTGAGCCTAGACTTCGCAAGGCAGCGGTGTTTTTGGTCGACGAAGCTTACCAGCAGGCGCAGTCTAGGCCGCAGATCATGGTCTTTGTACCGATGGATCTCTCTGGTCTTGACCATGATTTCTTCATGCAAAAGTATGAGGCTTCGTCTTTCGGAGGCTCTATCACCAACAACAGTCCCTCGGGATCTCAAGGATCCTCTGAGTGGCCGCTTCTCGCTGACGCCGCTGGCGCCTGGAAGGCTGATGCAGCGAAGTGCTACGACAAAATGAACCAGACTGCCGCCTTCGATAACCTTTGCGGAAATGGCAGCTCTGTCAATGCCACTACGACCACCGTTCAGTCAAAGCAGGGGACAACCCCTGTAGCCAGCATTGACCAAGGTGCAATTTGGAAGGCTTGCCGCAACACTGGTTTTAGTGACGAAGACAGTAACAGCTACTATCTTTCACTACCAACGGAGGCAGAATGGTTTAAGGCCTCGGATTGGGGAGATCTCAATCACGACGGCACGATTGATATTGGAGCTAATGCTTCCGTTCTCGTGACAACGCTAGAGCAAGGAACTGCCGACTCTACAACGGTTCGCTGTCATACCGACAATAACCCAACCTCTGCTTACAACACCGCTTCAAGTCAGACCGCTAACTGTCGCAGTCGATACGGCGCAGCTGATATGGTGGGTAACGTTTGGGAATGGACCACAGGTCAGATTTATTCCGCTGTAGGTTATGACAACGGCCTTGACGGTGTTTGGTATGGAAGCACCTTTCCGAGCGCTACCAACACTGTTGCGACGATTGGCGGCAGGTATGATTTATTCAGAGGATTTCCCGCGGCATCCGGCGCGCCGGCAGTAGCCTCAAATGGTGATAATTATTGGTATAGTTCGCTGCTTCGCGGCGCGTTTCGCGGGGGCAACTGGAGCGATGCATCAAATGCAGGGCGATTTGCTCTTGCCTTGATCAGCGGGCCATCGGCCGTGAACTCGAACGTAGGTGGGCGCTGCCGCCGCTGAGCCGTTTAAGATTAGGATTTAGTTACTTAGGTATTAGGGATTAGTTCCGCCGTCTGCGTAGCGGGCGGCGGACGAAAAATTTTTACTCGGCACTTGCCGGCGTTTGCCGGACAAACTGGACAAAGTTCTCGGCAAAACGCTGCATTTGTCCGGCATTCACGGCAACTGACTCGGCACTTGGGCAGATTTAGACGGCACACCGGACATCGTGCCGGCTATTGACTCGGCATTCTCGGCGCTATTCGGCGGCGCGTCAGAACCCTGGATGGGCTTTATGTCATACCCTTGGGTAAGAGTCGCAGCAGAATCCCTACGCATCAGTCCTTTGCTATTCTCATTTCCTCCGATGAGTAGAACTATGTTACAATAGGCCGGTAGTTATAATTATTTACCGACATTAAGTAACGAGAGTCAGCTATTAAAAGCAATAAAAATAAGCTGTTAGATTTATTTAGGGAAGTGGGTATCGTCCGGCCTCGAGACCTCGACCCCTACCATATCCCACGGGTCTACCTAAGCCGCCTCTGCAAAGAAGGCCTTGTAAAACGCATTGGAACAGGAATGTATTCACTTGTTACAGCTGAAGTCACAGAAGCCCATGACTACGCCGAAGTTGCAAAACGGATTCCGGTGGGGGTCTTATGTCTACTATCAGCATTGCAATACTACCAGCTGACCACTCAACTTCCGTCACAAATCTGGATTGCCATTGATCCTAAAGCGCGGCATCCAAAGCAACTCAATCTGCCTTTGAAGGTTGTCAGGTTTTCGGGTGCCGCGTTGACATCCGGAATCGAGCAAAGACTGATTGAGAAAGTTGCTGTCAAAATCTTCTCTCCAGCCAAGACCATTGCCGACTGTTTCAAGTTTCGCAATAAGATCGGACTGGACGTCGCTCTGGAGGCCCTTCGTGCCGCCTACAGGCGAAAGCTTTGCACCATGGACGAGCTCTGGCATTACGCCAAAATTTGCCGTGTCGCTAATGTGATGAGGCCCTATCTGGAAAGTTTAGTATGACTAAAAATATAGGCGCCTCTGTCCGTCAAAGACTTCATAACTTGGCAAAAGATCAGAATGAAGATTTTCAGCTCACATTGACTCGCTTTGCGCTGCAGAGGCTAGTTTTTCGTCTGACTCAATCTCCACACCACACACGGTTTGTCCTCAAAGGAGCGACGCTTTTCACACTATGGTCCGGAGATAAGTATCGAGCCACACGTGACCTCGATTTTGCAGGAACTGGCGAATCTGACATTTTGGCTATAAAAAACGCATTTAAGGACATTTGCGAAATATCTTCTCTTGAAGATGGCCTCGTCTTTCAGTCAGAAACTGTGTCAGGAAATCCGATCAAGGAGGGCGAAGAGTATCAAGGCGTGCGTATTAGTATGACGGCCAAACTTGATCAGGCCCGCATTCCCATTCAGGTCGATATTGGTTTTGGAGATGCAATTACACCAGCGCCAGAAGTGGTCAAATTTCCAAACATCCTGGGTCTTTCTCCTGCATCGATTCGGTGCTATCCGCGAGAAACCGTTGTGGCAGAAAAATTTCATACAATGACTGTTTTAGGCATGGCAAACAGTCGACTCAAAGACTTTTACGACCTCTGGTTTCTCGCTACAAACTTTCCATTCCAAGGCGCAAAACTGGCTAAGGCGATTGAGAATACCTTTGAACGGCGACAAACTAAGCTGCCAGTCGTGCTTCCAGTTGCGTTGACGAAAGACTTTTTTGAAGATGTGACAAAACTTCGCCAATGGAAAGCATTCTTAAACAAAGCACAGGTTAAGCTCGCGCCCGAGTCGTTACAAACTGTCACAAGTATGATCGGAGCGTTTGTGATGCCGCCCGTTGAGGATATTGCTTCTCGAACGGCATTTAGCCAGGAATGGGATGCGGGAGGACCTTGGAGGTTCTCGTCCGCCCACAGGCCTGGAAGCTTAACCCACAGTAAATGATAATATATTTTGAAGGTTGCGATCCTGCGGCAAACCTATTATCGCCGAGTTTTCAGGCCGCTATCAGGAAATTTATTGCACCGCTGGCATTTGTCCGGGAAAATGCTTTGCCAAACGGCAAGCCGCGCGGCGCGTTTCGCGGGGGCGGTTTCGCTACCGATTCCAATGCAGGACGCTTTGCACTAACTTTCAATTCCGCTCCGTCGCTCTTGGGAGGGAGCAACGGTGGGCGGTGCCGCCGCTGAGACATGACTCGGGGGAGAGAACTGCTGGGCAAGCCTCGCAAGCCCCATAAATCATGGCAAACTTTGTTACTAAATGGCGTCAAAGAACTCCGCCTCCCCCCCGTCGCGAAGGGACAATTTTTTTGCTCATGTAATTTTCATTGAATCGAAACTTCAACAGTCAGGTAAGCTTAATGAGGATTTGCTTTTGTTAAACGGCACGCTTAGCTGCGCGGCGCGTTTCGCGGGGGCGGCTGGAACAACGATTCCAACGCTGGGCGCTTTGCACTGAACCTCAATAACGCGCCCTCGTACTCGAACACAAACAACGGTTGGCGCTGCCGCCGCTGAGACATCTTACCGAGTGCTACCAACCCTGTTGCGACGATTGGCGGCAGGCTGCAATTAGGGGAACTAGAATTTCAGTGGCCCATATTTTAGAATGTCTTGCCGGAGGCATCTCGTTTGAGGAAATTTCAGAAGAATATGGCGTGCCTTCAGAAAGTTTTCCAGAGGCAATGAGATATGCTGCTAGCATTGCAGGAGCGCCTCGCCGTGTGGCTTCTTGACGAGGGACTTCCTGTATCGCTATACCAGCTACTTCAAAGACTCGACGTTAAAGTAGAAACAGTCGAGTTTCGCAAGTGGAAAGGTTTACGAAACGGGAAGCTTGTTTCTGCTGCAGCATAGGCCGGTTCCATTTGTATTCTAACAAAGGTTAAGTTGTTCGCGCAGGATGCTAAAAATCGCTTAGCTCCCATCCTCATATAAGGGTCAAGTCACTGAGTGCACGCCGCTCTGCCGAATCAAATCTTCCTAAATCATAGGTTTGTAGTTCTTGATTTACACTGTAGAAGGCGCAGTATCTGATGGAGAGAGCAATGATAAGTTTAGATGCTCTTCTCCTTTCAGAAAACCCTTTAACAATATTTTAGTGGAGGTCTTAGATGAAGATTTCAATGCGATCAGCCCTTCTGTCATCAACCTTGGCCTTAGCTCCTGCTTGGACATCATATGCCGATGAAGGGGACAGCAGCGCTGATATCCCCTCAGGTTATGCCGAGCAAGTTAAGGAAAGTCACGGCGTGGTCATCAAAGTGCCCATGGACGCGAACGGCAATGTTTTTACAGATGCGGCAGAATTGCGAATCGTGACGGTGCCGGATGAAGCAACGTCAGGCGCTGAAGCCAAGTCCCTGTGGGACAGTTACAGCGTGGAGACACCAAAGGTAGCGGCAGACGCGGGTGATTCCGACTCCAGTACTTTGGGAAGCTGGCGTTCAGGATGGAATTGGGGTTATCGTAATGGATGGCAGCCTAGCCGTTATTACTATAACAACTATTACCCCGCCTGGAACTATCGGGGCTATAATTACAACTATTATCGCCCAAACTATTACAACAACTATAACCCCTACTACCGCGGATATGGCTACTACTACTATCCTCGCCGAAGGTAGGTCACTGGCACTCGTTGCTTGTGTCTAAATCAGAGTCCGCTTAAGAAGCCTATTCTTAAGCGGACTTTTATCTTGCTGATTCTGTCCGTATTTAAATCCGTCAAATCTTATGATCATCTCGTTTGCAAACAAGTTTCCCCTGATCCCAATGTTGCTCTTAGGGCTGTAACAAACGAAATCGATTCCACCGTTTTTGACACCGATGCAGTACCAATGTCCATAAGAGCCTTTACTGAGACCTTATCGCCAGTCACCACATTGACTTTAGCATCAGATTCCACGTCATAGCTAAATGTCTTTGACTCAGGCCGTTCCTCTTTCTTAAGCTCTGCAGTGTACTCGCGCTGCGCGCCAAAACTAAAATCAGCGCAAACGTCAATCTCATGAAAATTGGCGACGGTAACCCCTCCACCCGTCAGACGATAGCGAACTTGTGTGCTTTCATTATTCGAATTGCACACAATTGATTGCGCCATTTCAGATGCTCGATTTGAAAGTGGCGGGCTTTGCATCTGACATTCCCACTCCTTTATAAATCGGGGAAGCTTCTGCTGCACAATCACAGACTGAAGCATCTTAATTGTCTCAGGAGTGATCGCGTTAGAAAATACAGAGCGACTTTTAGGGATATTGTCTTCCTTCGTTAACGTTAGGTTTCGATTAGGCATCGTCAGCTTTATTCCTAAGACGGTCGATAGAAATTCCGTCACTGGCGCCTCTTCAACCTTGCTTTGGCCATTGGCAGAATTCAAAGCGGCGCCAAACAATCGCGACGCCGTGGCTAGCAATTCTTGCGCTCTGTTTTTTGCGGTCAATGAGATCTTTTTTCTAAGGCCTACGCGAAAATTCCCCGCAGGGTTCAGAGCCATCCACAATCGCTTACCTGAGTCATCTTCACCAAGAAATACTTTCTTAGAGGCGTCAACAACATCCTTCAATCGATCGGAAGCCGACGGTGCATCTTTGGCCGTGCTACCACGCCATTCTAGAAAAAATTCGCCGCTATCCCACATGTCCTTAATCTGCTGGGCCGTGTAGAAACCGTGGTTAGAGCCATTCTTTGGCAAACCTATCTTTAAGGTCGAACCACTCAGGGTCATACGAGCCTTGAGAACTGAAACCGGACAAAACTCAATGCTGTGAATAGCAAACGGGCCATCATTGATCCCTCCTCGCAGGGCATGGTGCTCTGCAACAAATTCTGCGAGAGCTTCGACCTGCTTCTTTGGTCCTTTCAATTGATCGCCACTGAACCAACCACGCCAGTACATATTGGTATTACTATCGTTGTCAAAGCATGTACTGCCTAAAGAAGGTCCAATCGTATAACTATCTTTAAGCAGGGTCACACCGGGCAGCTTGACGTTGTCTCGCTCATTAGCCGGAATATTGTACTCTTCAAAGATTTTACGGCTGGCGATATTCTGCACATCGTCGTATTCAGAAACGGATGAAAGCAAATGCTGGCCATAAACAGTTAAGGCCTTTAACCGACAACTGGTCGGATCCGCTTCGGAAGCACACTTTCCATCATCGTATTGATAGCGCTTGGCAGCCGAGTCTTGGCTCTTGCGAGGTTTGCAGGAAAGCCCTAAGGTCATGAGAGCACATGCCAGCACACAAAGCGTTTGTTTCATCGTTGAGGCCTCCACTAAATCTTCGCGTCAAATCCGTCTTCTAAATATTTTAACACTTTAAGAGCAAGGATGGATCTTACCCCGGTCTATCAAAAGGTCTCACGTGACGCAGCTGTTCGCTTACCTTCAATATCGTCGAAGAGCAAATTTCAAACTATGACAGATCGTCTTATCATCATTTAAGCCTAATCGACCGACCCTGTCTAGGGCGAGATTGCGCAGCGAGGGACTTCAAACAAATTGATCCACGGGTACTCTTCGCGACTGTTTCTTGGATTTTTGGCAACCGGTCGTGGCTCGCCCAAAGGGGCTGGCAACTCCTTTCGCACTTGCAGGATCACGGGCTGAAGCGTGGTGGCATCAATCGGCTGAGAGCAAAGTGCCCGTATGTGAAAATCTCCAATATAGTTCAACGGATTATTCACAAACTTACTGACAATGACGTTGCCCTTATGATCCTTTACATCGATATATGGGTTTGGCGCCCCATTTACACAATTGGGTGGGTATGGCCAGCCAGTGTTCCTACAATTGATTTTATCTCTTAATATCGTAGCCACAACATTGCGCTCGTTCTGGTCATATTGAATCGCTGACGCCGTCAGATATCCCCTAGCAAACTGTGCAGCCAGCACACCAAAAACGGCCAATACCGAAACAGAAACCAGAATTTCAATTAGGGTTGCTCCGTTCTCTCGGCTGTTTAGAAAGATGTGTCTCATCGAATGAGCGAAACCTTAAGACGCCAAGGCTTGTTAATATCGCTTGGAGTTTTCAGTAGGGTGATGGTCGACGCATCACGGTCAAATCGGTAATCTTCGGGATTCAACCTAATTTGCTCATCGGCTGCGATCAGCTTAAAGCCGTAGTTTCCATTCATATATTTTCTGTCAAGAGTATAGGTCGTTGTAATCGCTAGCTTGGAGAAAGACTTCATCCACGCCAGACTTGAGGAATAGTCTCCAGAACAGATGGGACCCGAGGTGTCCGCAATGCTAAGAAGGGATGTAGATGCAGGATCCGTGTTTGATGCTGTGGGGCAAAATTCCCGGTTACGGGGTCCATAGTTACCAATAACGGAGATCAATAAGTTATCTCTGCTAAAGCGACTCAGCGCTTTTGCTTTGACCCAGTTTGCAATCTCTTGAGGTTTGCTGGTCGTAGACAGACCAGGCAGTGAAGTCACGGTGTTATTACTACCCGTACTCGCGGCATAGATTCTGATTTCTCCCGTGTATTCTAATCTTGGAAAATTTGCTTTCATAGCCGCTAACATATTTGGATACACAACTGAATTGTACGTAACAGGGTCCGTCGCTTTGAAATCGGCTCCCACCACAATCTCGCGTGTATTCGTATTTTCAATCTTTAATGCCGTACACCCGGCATTGGGCTCTATACTCTTCAGTCCCGCTGCAATATCTGCAGCGTAATACTCTTTAAACTTCGCGACAGCCCAGGCCTGCTGGTCGGGACTACAGGGATAGTAGCTTCGATAGGGCATATCAAGGCGACAAAGGGTATCCCGCGCAGGTTCTCCTACCGCACAGGTATAAACATTAAAGTATGGCGTAAAATCGGTTTCGATTCCCAATCCTGCATCAGTACGCTGCTTTCCCTTAATGTAGATATTAGTAGCGTAATTGGGAGCGGCAACTTTCTTTATAATGCCTTTATATTCCGATTCCACCTGATAAGGGCAGTGAAATTGGTCTGTTTGATCCTCATCCCCGATCAGAAGAAATGCTGCCCTTTTATCCGCATCATTAAAAATCTTATATGGTCCTTCATTTTGCAAAACTGATGCCATTGTGCAAAGCGGTCTTTCGTCAGGCGACCCCTGCTCCCCGATGACGACTTCGCGAGCCACTTGTCTGATTGCTGCTTCAAAGGAAGCTTCGCTCATATCTGGGCGAAAATGAATAACGCCATCTGGAGTACTAAATCCAGACTTATTGATAGTAAATTTTGAGGTCATCTTATTTGGATAATGGTTGAGGTAATATGATCTAATATCTCTTTCCACGGTACCCGTAGTGCTAGTAATAGTCGTAAATAGAGAAGGAAGTTTTGTCTTCGAAAAATAATTTCCATGAAACGAAAGCCCGCTCAATGCAAGGTCATTCGAAAATCCAGAAACGCTGGCCGGCAGCAAAAAGTAGTTAAAGAAAGTGTTACCAACATAAGGAGTTCCGTTACCAAAAAGCGAAGACGAATAGAGATACACATCCGCATGTTTATCTTTCAATTCCGCAAGAGCTTTCATCAACCCAGCCCCAAGTACACTCTGATTTCTTGTCATTGAAGATGAGTCGTCTATGATAATCACCACTTTTACCGGATCTGCAACGATTTTTATTTCCATTGGTACGACTAGCACAGTTTCCGAGCTGCAAAGCCAAGGAACTCGGTTAAAAAGATCTGACCATGAGTTTTCGTCGTCACGGTCGTCGTTGTCGTCATCTCGCCGGTCATTGTGCCTATCGTGCTGCCTTGGCGCACCATGCATGTACTCAACATAAAGCTGATTTGCTCCCCACCGCGACCCACACCGACCGCGAACGGAGTACCCCGCAAATGCACTGAGAGCAGTGCTATTGCCAGTTTTTAGACTGACTACTTTATCTCGCACGCCAGCGCAGCCCTGATCCTGAAGAGTTTTCTCACAACTGACTGCGGATCGGACGTATGACCTCAGGTCTTCTTTCTTTCCATGATTCTTCATCGCACGCAGCGCAATGGCTTTCAGATCGATCAGTCCTGTTAAAGAGAGAACAACTAATGAGACCAGGCCGATTGACACTACAGTCTCGACAACTGAAAATCCCAACTGAAGTTTTTTTGAGAAAGGTTTCATATTTTATAATCCATCACAATTTGAGCCCGAAAAAAGAGAAAACCAACCGCGATTACCATTCTTAAACTGACACTTGCCTGAGCTCTCATCTGACAAACATTTCGCTTCAATCATCGCGCTAACTGAAGGAGGAACAGTAATTCCCCCTGCATTAGACCCCTCAGACCTGAGACACCGTGCTCGAAGGCGATAAGCGCCAAAGATATTGCGTTCATCGGTATCACTAGCATAGATCAGGACCTCATCGTCGAGATCGACCACAGGGATAAGCGACTCTGTCACAGCTTCATCTTGCCCATTACCGCCACGGCAAACCTGCCGTGCTTTCGTCAACATGGCGGGACAATCAATATTAGTGGTCACTGTGTTCTTAAGGTTTCTGCGATCCGATCTCACCCGCTGGTCTGACATAGCTGAAAGCGACTGGGCGTTCTCCTCAACATAGATAGGCAGCACGATCGCAAAGATTGCCAGGGCAGCAATGACTAACAGGAGGGCGTTGCCACTTTCCGAATCACTAAATTGTGAAGGTTTCCGTTCCATGACAACAGTGTCGTCAGAACCCATGAAAACTTTAGGCAACCTAGATAAACATCAGGAATCGCTCGCATTTTGAGGTATAAGTATTTCTACTTAAATCTGAAATCCCGTCATTTGGAGCCGTCAAAAGGCGTAGCCTAGTCCCATATTCACCTCAGGAGTGGGGCGCAAAGATATGCGCGTATCTGGAAGCTTATTATTGATTATGTCCTCGTAGTCATTCTTAGCATTCTCGTCACTGCTGTCGATATCAACGGTTCTTTTAAAGTTGCGTGTGATGCTCGCACCGATAGAGGCAGTAATTTTTTCATAAAGAAACCACCGGGTGCCAAAGGCCATGCTGACCCCGTGGCGAGTGTCGGTGATCAGGTCTGTTTCCGTGTTAGGAGAATCAACCGGGACATAAGACAATCCGCTCGATGGGTCGACAGCGACCGAGTAGCGATTGGCCCTGGAACTGATCTTTGTGTAGCTATAAGCCGCTTTGAAATACCATCCTCGCATCGACTGACCCTGTTCCCAGAACCCGACATTCCACCGGAAACGAGTGGCGTCGATCTTCTGCCTTTCACCAGGTAGAAAATCATCGCGCCGGCCAGATGGTCCCCCGCCCTCGGGTCCTTTTACCACAAAGGCACCCATCCAGTACTCGGGGCCCGTCGAAAACTTTGTACCCATATTAAAATCGACGCCAGCTCCCCACTTATTAGTGATAACGCCCGACTGCGTCTGCTCATAGTAAGAAGAGGCCGGTGCCACTGGATCTGCCTCGGCAATGATATCTCGCAAAACATCGCTAGCAAAAGTAGGACGTGCCGACAGCGCAACGCCAATAAGAACCATTCGATTGAGTTTCATTTTCCATCCTCCTAGTTTAGAGCCTATTTGACTATCGGCGACGAGACGGAGTTCTGAAGAGGCAACAATTGCCCAACACGGTCGCTTTGTTTTGCGAGGGCGAAGCGTTTTCGTTTGAAAATGATCATTTTCACCAAAACGGCATATGTATTGCAGGTGATCGAGCAACATTTTTCAGGAGTCAGCTATGCCCAATGGATCAAGCTCGAACAAGAAGCCGACATCGCGAGATCAGAAGAAGAAGGTTTCTTCCCAAATCAAAGGAATTGCCCGGCGAGAGGAAGACGCAGCAGCAAAGATAGCGTTCAATGCCAACAAACCTCGCGAGTATGGAAAGGCAAGCGCTGATCCCGAGCCAGGATCTTTTGCCGACCGCGCCGACAACGATCAGATGCTTTCCACCAATCAGGGAGTTCCAGTCGGCAACAACCAACATTCGTTGAAGGCTGGCCTTCGGGGTCCTGCATTGCTCGAAGATTTTATATTGCGCGAAAAGATCACTCATTTCGACCACGAGCCAAACATCGGCATCACGCGAGAGAGCTTGATCCACCTCGTGTTTAGAGGGACACTAAAGTCTATGTCGACCCTACCGATAGGCTAGACAGGGAACCAACTCCTATGATATTTGTGGATAAAGAGGAAAAATAAATGCGTTCTCATATCACCAGCACAAGCACCACCACAACCACGGAGGAGAAACCTCGGCGTTTATAAGCTTGTGTGCCAAGTAGCTTTAAAACCCAGGTTTCCCCACCTGGGTTTTTTTTATGCCGGTTTTGAGAAACACCATACGAAGGAGAGTTCCATGAATCCTAGTCCTAATCAAAGTCTTTACCGCTTGCGTCACAGTCTAGCTCACATCCTTGCCGAAGCGGTCGCGGATCTCTTTGGTGGCAGCTCTGTAAAGTATGCAGGAGGACCACCCACCCAAGATGGGTTCTATTATGATTTTCAACTGCCGCGCCCCTTAGTCCCTTCTGACCTCGAATGGCTTGAGGCAAAGATGAAGGAGAGTCTTAAGGTCAAGAAATCGTTTATCTATGAGGAAGTTAGCCCCGCTAGGGCACGCGAACTTTTCTTAGACCAACCGTTTAAACTCGAAATGATTGATGGACTCTCTGGAGGCTTAGTCGATGAGCACGGTCATACGCTGGCGACTGCACAGGTATCGCCAATCTCGATTTACCGGCACGGAGACTTCCATGATCTTTGTAAAGGACCCCACGTTGATTCAACCGAAGAAATTGATCCCGCTGCCTTTAAGCTGCTAAAAATCGCTGGCACCTACTGGCGCGGTGACGAAAAATCGGCAGCCCTGCAAAGAATTTACGGTACAGCCTGGCTCAATAAAGCTGAGCTTGATTCCTACCTTGATCGCATCGAAGAAGCGAAAAGACGCGATCACCGAAAACTGGGTCGCGAGCTCGATCTTTTTTTCTTCCACCCGACCGCACCGGGAATGCCTTATTGGCTTCCACAGGGATTTATGGTTCTTAACCAACTGATCACTTGGTGGAGGCAAGTTCACGAGTCCGAGGGCTATCAGGAAATCGCTAGTCCATTGATTAACTCCAAGCAGCTCTGGGAGACTTCTGGACATTGGCAACACTATCAGAACGATATGTTTGTTATGGAAATGAAAGACGGCGAGACTTACGGGGTTAAGCCCATGAACTGCCCTAACGCCATGATCGTTTTCAACCATAAACACCGCAGCTACCGCGATCTCCCGCTGAAATTATCTGATTGCGATATATTGCACCGCCACGAGCGTTCAGGGACTCTGCATGGGCTCATGCGGGTTCAGAAATTTCAACAGGATGACGCTCATATCTTTGTCGCAGATGATGAAAGCTCTATCGCTGAGGAATACCGGAGAATCCTCGGACTTGTCGACCAGTTCTACCGAGTCTTTGGTCTGGGTTACCGATTCCGACTCGCGACAAGACCTCAAGATGCCCTCGGCGACGACGCGTCTTGGCAACGAGCAGAAGCGGCACTGGCCAAAGTCCTAGCCGAGCATTCACCGTCTGGTTATGAAATTGCAAAGGGTGACGGAGCTTTCTATGGACCAAAGATCGATATCTTGATCAAAGACGCCATCGGTCGAGATTGGCAGATGGGCACCATTCAACTGGATTTTCAATTGCCGCGTCGTTTCGAGTGTCAATATGTAGATCGCGACGGACGCAAGCGCTCACCTGCAGTGATTCATCGTGTTATCTATGGTTCACTCGAACGATTCATCGGAATTCTTCTCGAGCACTGCGACGGAAAGCTACCGCTTTGGCTAGCACCGATTCAGGTTCAGATATTACCTATTGCATCGAGGCATGAGGCGTTTGCAGACGAAGTTTACCGAGCGCTTAAAGCGAATGGGATTCGCGCGGACCAGAATCGCAATCAATCGACTATGGGCGAAAAGATGAGAAGCTTTAGATTAGCAAAGATTCCTTATGCCGTCGTGATTGGAGACCGCGAGGTCGAGTCTCGAAATCTATCTATCAGAAAGCGTGGCAGTCCAGACAGCAGAACAGGCTCCGTCGAAGATTTTCTCTGTACCCTTACAGAGGAAATTTCGAACAAGAGATGAGCCACTAGAGACGAGTGCGCATACATCCATTTGTGATATTATGGTCTAAACAATGTGACGGAAAACGGGACCTTTATGACCGAGAGCGATCAATCCACGGCGCCAGCGGCTTCGATTTTTCGTCGCAGTTTACCCATCACGGCCACATCGTTTATCAATAAGTGCGGGGACATTGGCATTCGCCTGTTTCCCATGCTTTTAGTTGAACAGAATATTCCAATCGACCACTCTTCGATCATTATGACTTTGGTCAAGGGGACTTCCGTGATTGCCGCATTTGCTGGTGGTTGGGCTGGCGACAAACTCGGCCACAGGGCCTCTATCCTGTTGTCTTTCGTACTGACGGCCATCGGTATGCTCAGTTTGTCCATGAGTCGGTATGAATTGACCATCTGCTTGGCTGCGATGCTTTGCACGTTCGGGCAAGGTATTTTCGCGGCTCCGCTGCGACTTCTGGTGGTTCAGTCACTTGCAAAATCAGAACGCCAAGAGGGACTAGCCTGGCTTCGCTCTGCTAATAATGGAGCCGTCATGGTGGCGAATGCTATTGCCTATCTAACCTCGGGCATCGGTTTGACGGCCCTGTTTTTGTTCGACGGCCTGACATCTCTCATCGCCTTTATCTATGGTCTAAAATTCCTACCCAGAACGAAGTCTTTAATAAGCGATTCGAAGTATTCTGCGAAATCTCAGACCTCTATTGAAGCACCGCCGGCGCGGTGGGGGGCATTTGTTGCAGTGACGCTTTTGATCGCTTTTTTTGCGATGTGCACAGAGTTATTCTTTGTCTCAACTGCAGCACAGGCCAAGATCTCATTTGGCCACCGGGGCGTTGAGGTTTACTCGCAGGTTTATATTCTGAATACCAGCCTCTGCATGCTATTAACGGTCTTCGCATCAAAGTGGTTTCGAAGGGCGAAACCGGCATTTTGCTTAGGAATACTGCTGCAAGGTGCTGGGCTCTCGGTATTCTGGCTCATGCGCGAGACGATGACGGCATACTTTGCTGGAGCGCTTCTCTCGACGCTTGGAGAGCTTGCATTCACTGCCGTCGGACAACACCTCCTGCTGCACCTACTGCCTGGCGGAAAGAGGGAGGCTCGCATTTATTCGGCAGCACTCGTGGTTCAGCTGCTCGGCAAAACCGCAGGCGGCGGCCTTGCATTTTACTTTCTACAAGGCAGTGCCTATTGGCTGTGCGGACTGTGGGTCGGCTGCGTCCTGGCTGCTGGAATCACACTGGCTTTGCCACAAGACATCCAGAACTAGTTTCTGGCGCGACAGAGAGTTTAAACTCACTGAATTTCCACTTGAAGTTCAAATTTTTTGAAAATTCAAAAAAGCCTCGCCGATTTCCGTTGATCAATCAATGTGGTACAATCGTTACAAACCCCAATCAATGAGGTCTACTCATGCTACTAAAACTCTTGGCACTAGGTTTCGTATTTTGCGTTAGCTGTAAAGCGCGGAACAATGCGGAAACTAAATCTTTAGGTGAATTGGTGGGCCATACGGACGTAGAAGTCTGCAGTGGCAAATCAAGCGCGCAATTCGAAGAACGTTATGAAGTCTTTTGGAGTCAAAAGGGAATCGTCGCACCTGAAGGCTACAAACTTCATCTTAAAACCATACTTGCTGCCGTCCCTCTTGAACTGCAGTCTTGGTTTTTCTTGAAGGGCGGCAAGCTTGTCCTAACACAGGGAAGTGGGCAAGCCTGCGAGCGCGTGAAAGGAACTCCGCTGTTTCTGTCTACAGGTGTTCAGGCAGGCTGCCTGGCGTTTATGAAAGAGAACAATCAAATCGGAATGCCCAATATCTATATCGACGTGGGATCTAAGACCTACGAAGAGCAAGTTAAAGAACTTAGTCTCGTGGTCCAAGGTTTTGCGGCTTTATTCACTTCGTTTATGACTGAAGTTAGCGGTGGTCAGGCCGTCGACGACAAGAATAATTTGGTTTACACACCCGGTGGTGGTGATGTCGAAGCCCGCACGATCAAAATAAAACTCTCGTTCAAGGTGATTGAAGACCTTCTCAAGATGAAATCAGAAAACGGGGGAAGCCTTGCCGATGGTGTACTGCAACGATTTGATGATCTCGAATCTATCAAGTCGATTCTCGATGAAAAGGTGGACCGCGCGAAGCGTTGGGACACCTTCTTTCAAGCTCACTGGAAGAGCACTGAGCAGAAATCTTTTGTCGCCGTTAACGATCTTACCAACTATCTATCGGCTCAGGTATTTGAGGCTAAATGGTGCAACGACGAAACCCGCCAGTATCTGAAAGATGGTGCGTTTGCTAGAACCGGAGTCACCTATGAGGAGGAGGCAGCACCGATCGTTTCTGAATACCTTGAAAACTCTCAGCAGCAGGTTTCACTAACTGAAGGTGCAGAAGCAACCGTACCGGCAACACCGGCTGGAGTGACTGTGTCTACTCCTGACCTAGATTCAACAGGTCTGGGCCTTGGCCAGAGAGTCCTGCCTGTTCTTGGTGGCCTCATCAGAGCGCCATTCGCAGTAAGTAACTATTTTGTAAACAACCAACCTGTACGCACTTTCTTTAGAACACATCAACCCGTGCGCACAGTTATTCTTGCAGTCGGTCAAGCTGCAAAAGTCGTGGGGATTGCTGCAGCTCAGACAGTCGTTCAGGCCGGACGCGTTGTGATTCAAGGGGCCGCAGAAGTTTTGACTGGCGGATCGTATGTGTCCAATGGAATGTATGGCAGCGAGTTTACATACATTAACCAACCGTCCCATACGAATAGAAGCGTCGTCTATCACACACGCATTGGCTACCGCGTCAGAGAAGGCATCAGAAACTTGCCGGTCATTCGACGATTTGCACGCCGCTAGCTTTGTTGAAGCCAAAACAGTGAACCAGGGCCTCTTGCACAACCTGCAGAGGCCTTTTTTCTACCTCAGGCATGGGAAAACACAGGAAGGATCGCTTGCGGCGTGTCGAGCATTTTTACTTTCCCACCGTCTAACCACAACACTCGGTCGCAATCGGCAATCGTTGACAGGCGGTGAGCCACGACAATTCGTGTCTTTGCCGCAAGCACATCCCGCATCGCATGCATTAACAGTTCTTCGGCCTGCGGATCAATAGCACTGGTGGCCTCATCCATAATGATCACCGGTGAATTCAAAAGAATCGCTCGTGCCATGCATAAGAGTTGCCTTTCGCCAGAGGAAAGATTGCCACCCCGCTCTTCGACAAAATAATCGAGAGCACGTCCCTTAGAGCTCTCGAGCGATTCCACCCATTTGCGAATCCCCACCCGCTCCAGGGTTCTCCAAATCTCCTCATCATGTGCATTGCCGCTTTCTTCATTCAACCACAAATTATCGCGAAGACTGCCTCTAAACAGCACTGGTTCCTGGGGTATCAAAGCAAAGAGACGTCTAAACGTACGTAGCGGCAATCCGTCCTTGTCTTCGGGTCTAAGCTGAGCCGCTTGTCCCCCGACAGTCACCACACCCTTTTCGACTGGGTATAGGGCAAAGAGCGACTGAATCAAAGACGACTTTCCGCTCCCAGTTCTCCCGACAATACCAAAATGTTCGCCGGCTTTCACATCGAAGGAAATGTTGTCCAAGACCAAGGGGAGATCACTCCGGTAGCGTAGCGAGAGCTGCGACACGGCGACAGGCAAAGCTTTGCCGCTGGCCAGCTTGGGCAACTCTCGACGAGAACGCGGCGCCTCGACAGGCTGCCCGACATCAAATTGGACGCTTGCGGGCAACATGGCTCCAGCCTCAAGAGGTCGTCTGAGATAATTGTCAAGCCTTTCGATTCCCGTCAGAGCTTCTTCCAAATTGGCAAGCCATTCAAAAAACTGCTGGATGGTCGTCGACGTCATCATGATAAACGTGAATGCAACCGCCAGACTACCTATGGAAACGAGCCCGCGCTGAATTAAGAAAATCCCGCTGATCCCGGTGGCGAGCAAAACCGTAGCCGTGATTGAGGTCATCTGAAGTGAATAGCCATTGACGGCCATAGCGGTGCGGAGACGTTGGACCAAAAGCCTTTCAATCAGCAAAGAAAACCTTTGCTTAAAAGTAGTAGCCTTTGCGTAAACTTTGATCGGAGACGAACCTTGCACGGTTTCCGCAAAGTGAGCGATCGAAGGGCCGCGGACTCGCGACGTTTCACGACGTTCACGCCTAAGGCGAGGGTTATTCAGCCGGTAAGCAAGAACGTTCAAGAAAATAATCACTAAGACGACCGGTACAAACCAGGCACTGGCGATGGTCATCAAAAAAACCATCAGGATCAGATCAAAGACTAAACACAAAAATTCGCCGAGCGGTCCACCCGCCATTCTAAAGATCGATCCATAGTCACTACTAAATCGACTGATGATGCGGCCGACGGGTGTCGAATCAAAAAAAGATATGGGTAGTCTCGAGGTCCGCAGCGTGACCTCATCGTATAAAATACTCACCGCACGGGATCCGGTCCGTGAAATCGCAACGCGAAAGAACGTATTGATGATAAAACCGGTAACAACGATCCAACCGAGTATTCTTGTAAAACCAAAGTTTCCTACATCGGCGAAGAAGGACGGGACCGCGCGGCAGTGAGCACCTTGGCATAAAGAATCCGCCCAATAGCCAAGTATATTGGCAGAAGACAACAATAAAAGCCTGCCCAAAAGCCCCAAAATCAGCAGCGCAATGACTCGGTAACGATAAGGAGCAAAGCTGGCACCGATGGTCTTAAAGACATTCCTTGAAAACCTTCCTGAGAATTCAACCTCGCGTTCTATAAAACTCTGCGGAGAGTCTGATTCGATTTTGCGCAGAACTTCTTTGTCGATCACCGCTTCAGCCACGTCCGCGCTCCACGATGAGTTTGCCGTCCTCTAATAGCCAAACCTGATCAGCATGCTCTAAAACCGAAAGGCGGTGGGTGACGAGCAATCGAGTCTTGTGCCGCCAGGCTCCAGAGATCAGCTGAGCAATCAGCTTTGCCTCTGTTTCAACGTCGACAGCACTAAGGCAGTCATCTAGCAAAACAATTCCCCGCGACTCTGCATGCTCGCCCTGATAATGGGCCCGCGCCATACCAACCCGCTGTTTTTGTCCACCAGAGAGATTCACGCCTCGCTCGCCAATTTCGGCCGAAAGACCGCCGCTGATTTTTTCTCGGACGGGGTCGAAGTCGGCAAGTTTCAGTGAATGAAGAATCTGTTCATCCAAGGATGCTCCCGCGTCATAAAAGAACGCGATGTTTTCTCGAAGCGAGGCACTCATCACAAAACCATCCTGGGGCACGTAGACAAAATACGGCCGAACGGCGTCGTTTTCGGCATTGGCAAAATCCTTACCACCGATTGAATACATTTGGAATTTCGCAGGACTATCGCGGAGCAAAGACAGAAGCAACTGGGTCTTGCCCACTCCCACCTCGCCCCGAATGGCAATGAACTCACCGGGCGCAACCGAAAACGCAACGTCTTTTAAGATTTGTTTTCCACCAAGGCTCAGATTGAGTCCCTTCACTTCGAGACTCACTCCCGAAGCATCCGACTTTAACTTTGTCGTTGCACCGAAATCTTTTGATCCTGCATTCAGAAAGGCCCTTGATTCAACGGGTGCCGCAAAGAACTTTTCAAGACGGCGGCAGGAAGTTAGTCCGTCCAAAAACATCACGAGGGTCCACGGCGTGTTTCGAATCGGCCTGGCCATAAAAACGCCAAAAACCCACATGAGCGCAAAGATATCGCCAGCCGTGGCCGCTCCTTTTTTGTAGTCGATCAAAACCATGATACCGACCACATTAATAAGCAGCGGTGCCACCTGCGCAATCGAGTTCATGACGGAACCATTGGTGACCATGCCGATGCGATTTTCAGTCTCCTCAATTCGCTTGGCAAAAATGCGTTTTTCAAAAGCTTCAATCCAATCAAGAATGCGAATGACTCGCATATTCTGCAGCCACTCGTTCACAATCCCGAGCCGTTCTCCGGCCAGTCGCTTAAACGCACTAAAAAACTGGCTCTGCCGCCAACTCATCAGAATCAAAACAAGAATACAAATCAAAGACACTGCCATAACGACAGTCAAAGGCATGCCTAACATCGCACTGACAAAGAAAGGGGCTGCAGCTAAAGGAATCAAGGCTCCCACTGCCGAACCGTAAAAATCTTCAAGCAGGGATGCAGCAGCTGCCACATCCTGAGCATACAGATTGACAATCTCTCCGACCGTCTTTGAACCCCGCGATTCGCTCGTCAGGCGCAGCGTATGAGTGTAAAGCGCATCGGACAAAGCTGCATGAATGAGGGCCCCTTCCCGTGCAGAAAGCATGCGAACCAGCAATGCGCACGACTGAGTCGCAAGCATCGCTAAAAACGCGAATACAACTGAAGACACCAAAGGAGAGTCAAAATTGAGTAAAAGCTGACTATTCCAGGTCGAATTCAAGGAAGCCGAATCAGCACGACTCAGGGTGTCGATAAAAACCTTCTGATACCATGGAGCAAAAAGCCCGGCGAATGCTCCAAACACTGCCAAGAGCAGAATCACCAAGCGCGCAATGGGCCTATAAAAAAGCACCTGCCTGGTCAGGTTCTGCTTCAATGTCGAATGGCTTCGCTGGCTCAGGGGATTGGCGCCGTGGTTCGCTCGCAATGCACGATAGGCCATGCGGTTCAAGAATCCGCGAAGTGGTGTTGGGAATTTTAGGGAAGCCGTATTCATCGGGCTTCATGGTACTCGTTCCCCAACGGCGGCGCTAGTCTAAGCAGGGAGGATAAAAAAAAGGTATCTATCCAGCACATTTTACTGCGTGAAACGAGCAGAACCTCAAGAGGACAAGGTTTTGCGAGGATCGCAGCGCAGCGTACTTTCGGTACGTGAGCAGCGAACCACAGCAAAAAACGCAGTCATGACAGGTGATTGCCGTTTCGGTCTAAAACATGCTGATTAGTTACAAAAAAAAGTAACAAAAAACAGCAGCCTCTGGTGCGAGACTGCTGCGTTGTAAGAAATATCAATAAAGGTGATCAGTTATGGATGGGTTCGGGTACGTCGGACGTAGATGATGGATCTTCACTGTCACTGCCAGTGGTGTTACTGCCATTTTGAGGATTTGCGGTCACACCAATCTCACCCTCAATCTTGGCTGAAGTCTTTGGCAAAGTTGCTTCCCAGTTGGCAACCCAGCCATTTGGATAGGTCACAACACCCGTCCAATCATTCAGTTTAAATGTCGTAGTCGCTCCCGTATAATTGGGAACACCTGGCTCCATCGTCGCGCCACTGACTTCGACGAAACTCTGCAAAACGGTGGCATGGGGTTTGGAATTGTCTCTTAGTGAGTTAGCTTCATCGGACGGCTTACCAGCAAAAGTCTTTTGCTGGAAGGTCAGGCGGCAAGCGGCTAGGTGCTGAATGCCACCAATCCGCGAAGGTTCTGCCTGACCAGTCGTTCCCGCAACCGGATCAACATTCACCACACAAGGGCCACCGGCTGGTGCGGCAAGAGATGCCGCACTGAGCGATTTAATGACGCCAGTGACTTCAGTCTCTTTATCGCGCTTGGTCAAAGTCGTCTTGCGCGCTTCGATCACATAGTTATAGCTATAGGTCACAGTCGCAGCATTATTGCAAAGCCCGATGTCCTTATCGAGATCACCGATGGTTTTGCCTTTGAATGCGTCGATGGTGATGCCACCGACACATCCGATGTTGAGAGAAGCTTTCAGCGTGTTTTTCACTTCCCCAACCATGTCATCAGGCTTAGCAATGGTGTCACAAGTGGCAAAATCTAGGTTAATATCGTAGCCGGCGGAATCAATCGTAACTCTAAGAGGAATTTTATTGATGGTCGTCAAAATGCACTGCGCGATGCCTTCTTTGCGGCGAGAAACACTGCCAGATTGAGCAGCTGCCAGCTGTGCGATATTCAATGTCGAAATCTTAAACGTCTTCATAAACGTCGTTCGATTCACAAAGTCACTGACCACTCCCGCTTGGATCTCAGAAGTCTCAGTTCCTGTTAAACTAAAATCAATCGGCGTGACTCCGCCTGATCCACCCGGCGAATCATCGTCTTTCTGAAGAATTCCGCAGCCTGCCGTCAGGCCCATGGCACCTAATAAAATCAAAGACTGATGGATTATTTTCATTGAAAACTCCAAGATAAGTGGGACATTTTAATGGTTCGTATGGGAACTTACAGAAACAGCATTCTAAAATCAATCTTAAAAAAACCGGTTGCTAAAGTCGCAAAAACCCGCAATACCCAAACCTCTCAATTGCAATTATATTCGGAGGTTGTATGTTTTTAAGGCATAAGGACACTCGCTGGGCCCTAGCTCTAACCCTAGGACTCGCCGCCGCTCAGGCGCTTGCGACAGAAACCCGCGTTGGAGTCCTGCGAAATAACGGTGGTATTGACGATGAAACCCGTGTTTTTACCTATCCAGGACAAATCAGCAAATACCGCGTTGCCCTCGTTGAACTGGGTGAGTTTAGCTCTTTCTCTAAGAATCACCACAAGGCTTACGGCGCTGCTATGGCAGACGTGAACGGCGTCTCTATGGGGGTGGCACTCAGTCGAGAAGATTGGCTTTTTACGGGATCGTGGCTCGGAAAAACCACCATTTCTAGTGCTGCCGTTTCTCTCTTTGATGCTTACGAAAAGCTCCTGCTTGACGATGCTTCAGCAACTCCGAGCCCTTACCTTTACCGCCCAGCCCGACCCATCGAGTTCCTGCTTGGGTTTGACGTTGGAGGCGGCACGCTAGGTCTACGCCTAGCATTTGCCGAGTATAAGAATAAGACAGACTCAACAGCTGGTTCTGTCAACGACAAGAAGGACTACTCGGCCCAGCACTCTCAGCTCGGTGTCGGCTTCCACATGGGAACGTTTGATCTTGCAATGACTTTAGATCCTTCTGCGTCGCAAAAGCGCTCCGAAACTTCAAACTCCTTAGAAAGCTCGACATCGGTTAAAGGCAGCTCGCTTTCGATCGATGGCCGCTGGGTTGGCGACGAGAACGTCAGTAGTTTTTATGCAAAGGGAAAGGTCGCAAACCGCTCATTTAAAGCAAGTGGTTCAGCATCTGGTCGCGATTTCTCCAGCAAGTTTTCCGATCAGCTGATTGTTCTCGAAGGCGGTTACGTGGCTCGTAAAGATGCTAAAGGGCCAAAACTTTTCACGGGTGTTGAGTTTCTGCAGAACTCGAGTAAAGGTCCTACCATCGCAGGAACTGCTGCGAAACCAGTGCCAAGTTATGCGTCGAACGACGAATCTGCAAAGCTTGATACCACAGTGGTTAGCGGTACGCTCTCTGGCGAAGCCGATGTGGCGGGGGGATTTGGTGTGCTGGCTGGTCTTCATTATGTTTTGCTCGGCGATGTCACGCTTAAAGACAACACCACCAATCAGAACATGAAGACTGTGGTGTCGTTTCCGGAAACAAGCGATTATGCTCTGTGGTCGCTCGGCGTTTCTTACAAAGTCGATGCCCTTCGCATTGACGCCTCGTACGACAAAGTCTTCCTTTACAACGGTCCTTACTTGATTGCAGGTAACCAAACCAGCCCCATGGTTAGCCGCATTTCTGCCTCTTACGCGTTCTAAGAATCTTAATCCCCGGGTCGAACCGGGGATTTTTTTGTGAAATGAATGCCTACCACCAGTTCAGTTTGCACAAATTGAGGCGTCTGGTTTGATTTCGCAGATAGCAAGTCGCATGGATTCATTGGCTGCTCGAAGCTGAGATATTTCTTTGTCTTTTTCTGCACGTAGCCGAGCAACCTCTTGGGCCTGAGAGCCAAACATTTTATCGACGATCAGTTTTAGCTCTTGAACTGCCTTTACGAGAACTGCTGTGAGCTGGCCGTACTTAACGCCTTCAATCTTACCACCACGGTAGTTACTCAAGAGCGGGCTGATGTCGTGCATTTCTTCCGCAATAAATCCGAGATCGTATTCATCCCGGTCTTTCCATTTGAATGTGACAGGGCGCATTTTCATCACATCACCTAAGCCAAGATTGAGGTTTCTGACATGATTCTTGTAACGAATAGACGATGAGCAGGATGAAAGCGTGTTACTGGCGTCGATGCAGACTGCAGTGGCCGCAGCGGCGGCCAGCGTGTCCACGCGGATTTTGCCGTTCACGTGGAGTTTTTCAGAAGGGGCTGGTCGAGCCGATACCCACGTTTCCACCAGATGCAACGTGAAGTGCATCGACACCCCCCGTCACGAGTGTAACTACGCCCGATCCTCCTAGACCTAAGCCGGTTGTACTATCATCCGCTCGACTCACCCCAGGGGCTGTAGAAGACGGTATGCTGCCCCAAAGCCGAGTGCGATTGGTGTTTGCATTCCCGACATATCCCGATAACATAAAATTTGTCGAGCTCATTCCGTTTGCATTGATCATAGCCATTTGAATACCGTTAGTGCTGATTGCAATTGTGTCTTCAGTAGGCCAGAAGATACCTGAGTTTAGACCCGCATCTGAGCCGAAAGTAATCGCAGGAGCTGCAGCTGTTCCACTGGGTAAGTTAAGCTGGCCACTTGCCAGCGTAAGTGCACTGGTTGGTGATGTCGTCCCTATCCCAACATTTCCACTTCCATCTAGGGAAAATTTGGAGGCAATTGCTCCACCAACACTTGACGTAGTTCCGATATTGAATCCGTTCCTATATCCGAAATATGCTTGGCCCGACGCGCTTCCACCGAGAAAGTACATAGAAGCAGAGCCGCCGGCTCCCCCGGTGTTTTCGACTGCAATTTGTGGTGTTCCTGAAGCAGCTGCAACGCGCAAGGACGGAGAACTCGCAGCGGTGATGTCAAGCGTATTGGCAGGACTTGTCGTCCCAATACCGACATTACCCGACCCTGTGACGACGACTTTAGGAGTCGTTGCACTCGTTGCGACTGTTAGCAGATAATTGCTAATAGTCTCGCCGCCAGCATACGCCGCTGCCGTTGTACCCAATACACCTCGTGTACAGCCTGTAAAAGTTGATCCTGAAATTCCGGTGTAAGAAATTGCTTCAGATCCGATGAGCAGTATACCCGAGCTTGGATATCCAGAGGTTGCCGCACTCGCCGTAATAGTGGTGATGACTGATGTGTGCGAGCCGCTAACAGTCAGCAGTGTCGTGGGGCAAGACCGAAGTTTGCACCGCCCACCACGTCTAATTTACCTCTAGGAGTAGTGGTTCCTATACCGACGTTGCCTCCTGGCCTTATGTAAAGTCTTGTAATTGAGCTGTTTGCTCGGTCTACAAATGATAATCCTGAGTCAGTAGGTTGCAATTGCAATGACCAACCTGAGGACGTCGTTCCATTTTCAATGAGATCAAATGAGGCATACGATGAATTGTTTGCCCGATGAATTGTTAGCCCTGCTGCATTGCCTGCCGTAGATGTAAAAATGCCATACCCTTCAGTAAATGATGAACCTGTTGGTAAGGCGCCATTTCCTATTTTGATACTTCCTCGTGCGTCTAACGTCGTCAAAGGGGAGGTCGTTCCTATCCCCACATTCCCATCATTTCTCACATACAAAAGAGAGCTCGGTGTCGAGTTCATCACATTCAACGCCGCCGTCGCACTGGTTGCACCAGCGCCTGTCACCTCTAACTTCGCAGTCCCTGCTGACGCCCCAATACCCACCTTGCCAGTCGTAGAAATATCCCCTGAAGTCGAAATCGCCGTCGTCCCGCCAATCGTTCCCGAGGTTACCGCCGAGCCGGAAACTTTGCCGGCTGTCGAGATCGTGGCAAGCTTTGTATCATCGATCGCTGCACCGGCTTTGATGCTTGAGTTTGAAATATTAGTGACCGTGTTGTTATCGGCATCAATAGTCTTACCGGTCAGAGTCGTCGTCGAGCTGGCCACCCCCGACACGGCGTTATCCACATATTGCTTGGTGGCAGCCTGCATGGCAGAGGTCGGGTCTCCGGGTAATGTGATTGCCCCTCCTGCGGTGATTCCACCGGCTGTCATGGTTAGTAAACTTGAATTATAGTAACTCCCTGGTGCCGCTGAACTGCCAGTCGTACTAGCAGCCGTAAACGTATCTCCTTGGTAACCTTCATGAATGATTGTGACATAGGCAGTTCCCGCGGTACTTCCTGCAACACGTCTAAGCCGCCAGGTCGCAGTTGTGGTACTCACATTCACATCAATCGCAAAGTTATCCAGTCCTTCTCTTGAAGCGGTGAGCGGCATGGCCTCTTTCCAAACTCCCGATGTTTGATCATTTGATAATGCAAAAAGATAAGTCTTCGCTGCCCCAAACCCTGACATCGCGACTTTGATGGTGACTATGGCAGACTTAGAGGCAAAGGCTAGAGATCCAAGAAGGATCGTGTCGTCTGCTACAGTCGATAAGGTTCTAGATAACGCATAGGTGCGAAGATTGGAGAGTCTGAGGTTTCCGTTGACATCAAGGGCCACGGCAGGTGTCGCGGTTCCTATTCCTAGACGTTTATTGGTGTTATCCCAGAAGAAGTTCGTATTGTCCTGGCCTAGGCCTGAGCTTAGAGCAAACGGCACTGACCCTTGCGTCAGTCCAGTGAGTCCTGTGGCATCGACCGATGCACTTGAAGTCACCCATGACATATTACCACTGGCATCTGTCGTGAGATACGCTCCCGCCGTCGGTGCAGCAGGTAGAGTGTAGGTGGTGTTAGCAGCCATTGAGCTGGGAGCTTTAAGTCCGACTGTGTAGGATGAACCACGGTGAGCTTTAGTGTGCCATTCGGATCAATGGCAGCCAACACACCACCACTGGCGTTCTTCCATTCGGTTAGGTTTGCCGTCTGACCGCTTGCTCCCGTGACGGTAAGAGCAGTGGATGATGCTGAAGAAGCAGCAGCCGAGCCAGCAGAGCCGTCGACAGTGAGTTCTCCTTGGCTATTCCAGCTAAGCTTTGATTCATCGATGGGAATTTTTCCTGCATAAGGAAGCATCGTGATCTGTTGGCGGTCGTAGGACTTGCCGTGGGTCACATCGGTGATCTGCAAATACACCGCCTGCACGACGTTTGGAAACACCGTGTGAAAGTCACTCGGATCTAGGTTTAAGGTGAGTTGGAACACACCGTCTTGGAGAGGGACAGAAGTCAACCCCGAGGTCACCTCTAAAACAGGAGTATTCCCGCCGGCAGAGTGAAAGAAAGAAGCCCTGAGAGCAAGTGGACCGTCAAGGGGCTTCCTGAAGAATCCACAAGGCGGCCGGAATATGAAAAATCATAGCAAAATGCTGCCTGGCAAAATCCCGCCAAGCTAAACAGTAGCGACAATAATTTCAAAGGCGTCTGCCAACGCATTGCGAAAAAATCCTCCGAAAGCTAACGACCGTGTATCGGATCGACAGCTTGGGAGCTAAAGGAGGGAAAGATTTGCCTAGAAACTATCTGGCTTGGACTGCTTCTTACAAAAAGACATTAGTTCGCGGAAGTTCCGTACTCTTATTCTTGCAGATTTGCGAATTCTATTATAAAATTTGCGTCATATTCTATAATAGAATTGTATCTCCTGCAAACAATTAGGAATGAATGATGCGATGAAAACATTCCAAAAGAATCTTAAAGGCACCCGATCATTCATTTCTACTGCTAGGTCCACGAGCAACTGGAAAATCGACATGGATTGAAGATAAAATACCCGCGTCCCTTACGGTAAATTTGCTTGAGACAGACCGGTATCTAGAAATGTCTTCTAGACCTTCACTTCTTCGAGATTTGACTAGTTCATTGAAACCCGGCGATTGGGTTGTGATAGACGAGATTCAAAAAGTTCCTGGATTACTGGACGAAGTTCACAACATTTACCAAAAAAAGAAGCTCCGGTTTGCAATTACAGGGTCTAGTGCCCGGAAACTTAAAAAATCTCAGACAAACCTCTTGGCGGGTCGCCTTCTTGATATCAAGTTTTTCCACTTGTTTTCCCTGAATGGAGTGGAAGCTTTAACCTAGATGCGGCCTTGAATTTAGGGTGTCTGCCGGAAGTCTGTCGTGAAAAAGCCTATGCTGTCCAAATTCTATCGAGTTACCTATCGACTTATATTCGCCAAGAATTGCTAGAAGAGGCTATTATTCGTAAGCTTGAGCCCTTTCGCCGATTTATCGACTCAGTCGGAATGATGAATGGACAGCTCTTAAACAAGGAGAACCTGGCTAGGGAAAGTTTGGTCAAACGACCGACCATAGATCACTACTTCAGCATTTTGGAAGACACCCTCATGGGCACTTATCTCGAGGCCCTTAATCCAGGGTTCAAGACCAAAGAGGTGAGCCATCCCAAGTTCTATTTGTTTGACCCGGGAGTGGTAAGAGCATGTGCAGGGCTTCTGAATCAAAGTCTAGACAGGGAATACCTCGGATTTCAGTTTGAGACTTTTTTGCTAGGACAGATCAGAGCGTTCTTAAGTTACCAAATAAAATCCTATCCGATTTATCACTATTCGGTGCACTCGAGCTATGACATAGATTTCGTTGTCATGACCAGGAAACCCGTCATGAAGAAGGCAGGGTGTTTTGTCAATGTCGAGGCCAAATTCTCGGAAAAATTTAAGGATGAATGGCTTAAGGGATTGCTTGACTTTGAGGACGTCGCCCACAAGCACAAAGTGAAGTCTCACATTGTCTACTGCGGCAAAGATCGCATGGTCGTAAAAGGTATCAATATCTGGCCGGTAGAATCTTTTTTGCAGGCTCTATTTCTCGGTGAGATCCTCTAGAGTTTGTGCCGAGTTAGAATCAGTGTGTCATTTCATTTGGCAATTTGCTGCATATTGCGGAGTCAGGCTTTATTTCGCAAACTGCGGCTTTGAGCAGCGCTATTTCTTCATCTTTTTCCGATTTTAGCCGAGAATTTGCCTCATTCAACCGAGAAATCTCCTGATCCTTTTCCTTCTTAAGTATAGCGTTTGCCATCCTCAATTTCGCGATTTCATTTCCTTGTGCACCAAACATTATGTCCACGAAAGACTTTAGTTCCTGAACCGCCTTTACGAGCACCGCTGTGAGCTGGCCGTACTTAACGCCTTCAATCTTACCACCACGGTAGTTGCTCAGCAGCGGGCTGATATCGTGCATTTCTTCCGCAATAAATCCGAGATCATATTCATCCCGGTCTTTCCATTTAAACGTGACAGGGCGCATTTTCATCACATCGCCCAGGCCAAGATTGAGGTTTCTGACGTGATTCTTGTAACGAATGGAAGACGAGCAGGATGAAAGCGTGTTGCTACCATCGATGCAGACTGCCGTGGCTGCGGCAGTGGCAAGGGTGTCGACGCGGATTTTGCCGTTAACGTGTAGTTTTTCGGAGGGGATGGTCGTGCCGATACCAACGTTAAAAGCACTCATTCCGGCTTGCGGAATCGCCAAGACATCGGTTGCACCGATTCGAATAGATTGTTACACCGTTTGACGCCGCGCTAGTATAAAACACTGCGTTGTTACCACCTCCTATTCGCGAAAAACCGATTGTCTGGCCATTGTCAACCGCTTCGATACCGATTGCCGAATTTAAATTCTTAACGCTTACAGCTCGATTGTATGTTGTGTCTGAAGTTTCAACAAAAAAACCAGTACTTGAACTTGGTCCAAAATGAACTTGGCTAATTGCAGAAACTACTTCTAATGGTTTACTAGGACTAGTCGTTCCAATCCCGACACGTTGCCGCAGTATAGATCGTTCCGACGTTTTTGATGTCGACGACATTCTCTACTCCCGACGAATTGAGTTGCAAGAGTGGAAGCCACGATGATCCTGCCTTATCAATAACCGAGTAACTTCCCCTGTGGTTGATTGATCCGAGCTCTAGACCCCCGTTCCCGCTGTTGAGGCGAACTGTACCGGAACTGGGTACGAGGTTCAGTTGACCGGTACTATTCACTGTAAAGGAAGTGTAGTGGGTGGCATCGTAACTAAGCCGCAGTTGTTCTGTCGTGGCTAGATTCTCTTGTTTCGCGTTCGGACTGGTGGTTCCAATCCCGACGTTTCCCGAGTTGGCCACACGCATTTTTTTCTGAACCAGCAATAGCAAACGTCATTGGAAAGGAGCTGTCAGCAGAATTCAAGTTTAGCCCGTAGGAAGCTTGAATAGTGGCGGTTCCCGATCCGTTTCCTCCAGTAATTGTTAAGTGCTGATCAGTATTGGAACCTCTTGTAACTCGCAGTCCTGAATCTCCTACCACTTCCAGCTGCTTGTTTGGGCTCGTCGTCCCTATCCCGACGTTGCCACCACTTAAAATCGAAAGTCTCGCGGCGTTGGACGTGGACAAATAAAGTGGCTTTGCATCGTAAGTACCAAGTGAAAAATAATTTAGTCCATTTGTTGCTAAATCCGCAAAAGCACCCGTACCGCCTGCTGGTCCTGTGCGCGTTGTCTGACCAGTGGAGCCTACGAATAGCGAAGCATCGGAACCTGAAGAATTCTGAAGGTTAAACATCCCTAAACCCGTCGAACTTTTCTGCTGCAATGACAAGCCGTCATAGGCTGCAGCAGTCGTCGTCTCAACACTAAGTTTAGCAGTTGGACTCGTAGTTCCAATTCCCACATTCCCATCATTTCTCACATACAAAAGAGAGCTCGGAGTCGAGTTCATCACATTTAGCGCCGCCGTTGCACTACTAGCACCTGCCCCCGTCACCTCTAACTTAGCAGTGCCTGCAGCTGCACCAATACCCACCTTGCCGGTCGTAGAAATATCTCCTGATGTCGAAATCACTGTCGTTCCACCAATCGTTCCCGAAGTGACCGCCGACCCGGAAACTTTGCCAGCAGTCGAGATCGTGGCAAGCTTTGTATCATCGATCGCTGCTCCGGCTTTGATATTGCTATTAGAAATATTTGAAATCGTATTGCTATCTGCATCGATGGTTTTTCCAGTCAGAGTCGTCGTCGAACTAGCCACTCCCGAGACGGCACTATCCACATACTGCTTGGTGGCAGCTTGCATGGCCGATGTCGGATCCGCTGGCAGCGTGATCGCCCCGCCTGCAGTGATTCCCCCGGCTGTCATAGTTAGCAAACTTGAGTTATAGTAACTCCCTGGTGCCGCTGAGTTACCAGTCGTACTGGCAGCGGTAAACGTATCTCCCTGATAACCTTCATGAATGATCGTGACATAAGCAGTTGCCGCCGTTGTTCCAGCGACACGTCTAAGCCGCCAGGTCGCAGTTGTGGTACTGACATTCACATCAATTGCAAAGTTATCCAGTCCTTCTCGAGACGCCGTCAGGGGCATCACCTCTTTCCACGTTCCAGATGTTTGATCATTTGATAATGCAAAAAGATAAGTCTTCGCTGCACCAAACCCTGACATGGCGACCTTGATGGTGACTAAGGCAGACTTAGAGGCAAAGGCTAGAGATCCAAGAAGAATCGTGTCGTCTGCTACAGTACAGTCGATAATGTCTAGATAACGGCATAGGTGCGAAGATTGGAGAGTCTGAGGTTTCCGTTGACATCAAGGGCCACCGCAGAGCTGCCGTACCGACACCCAGACGCTTATTGGTGTTATCCCAGAAGAAGTTCGTATTGTCCTGGCCTAGGCCTGAGCTTAGAGCAAACGGCACTGATCCCTGCGTAAGACCCGTCAGTCCGGTGGCATCGACCGAAGCACTTGAGGTGACCCACGACATATTACCACTAGCATCGGTGGTGAGATACGCCCCCGCTGTTGGCGAGGCAGGCAGCGTGTAGGTGGTGTTTGATGACATGGAGCTAGGGGCTTTAAGCCCTACCGTGTAAGACGAGCCGCCGGTGAGCTTAAGTGTGCCATTCGGATCAATGGCTGCGAGCACACCGCCACTGGCGTTCTTCCACTCGGTGAGATTTGCCGTCTGTCCGCTAGCTCCCGTGACGGTAAGAGCAGTGGATGATGCTGAAGAAGCAGCAGCCGAGCCAGCGGAGCCGTCGACGGTAAGTTCTCCTTGGCTATTCCAGCTAAGCTTTGATTCATCGATCGGAATTTTTCCAGCATACGGAAGCATCGTGATCTGTTGGCGGTCGTAGGACTTGCCGTGGGTCACATCAGTGATCTGCAGATAGACAGCTTGCACAACGTTCGGAAACACCATGTTAAAGTCGGATGCATCGAGGCCCAGAGTAATCTGAAAGACACCGTCTTGAAGCGCAACACTACTAAGCCCTGCAGTGATTTCTAAGACCGGAGAACTGCCGGTCGCTGAGTGGTAGAAGGATGCCTTTAAAGCCAAAGGGCCATCAAGAGGCTTTCCTGAGGAATCCACCAGCCGGCCAGAGTAGGAAAAATCAAAACCATAACTCGCACTCGCAAATGAAAGTGAAAGGCAAAGCACCAATGCCAAGGACCACAGGCCTTCCTGCCAATTGATTTTCCAAACTACTTTGCCAACACTCATACTCTGATCGCCTCTAAGACAATTCAAAGTGGTGTATCGGAGCTCGCAAAATAACCTATAGACGGCAATTTCTGCCCATCTGACCGAGAATGATTAGCTTAGAATGGCAACCTCAGGGACACTATAAGTCTCCCAGCACTTTTTTCGATTTTTTTGTTTATAATTCTGGATAGATACATATGTCACCTATAAGTGGTGAATTTTCATAAAAATACCACCACAACGTGGTGACGTCAATGAGGTGCAAAAGGTCATGGACTTTACAGAGGATTTAACAACAGGATCTCGATATGCAGGCGAAGCAAAAAATAAGTCAAAAATAAATAAATTTCATATATCCTCATTCCTACCAGACCAAACCCGTAGGCAAAGATTTGAAAGTACTATGTCACCCAGAAAGCAAGAAAAGATTTTTGAAAAGAGTTATGCCGTAGAGCTTTTGAGGATTGCCGAGGGCGATCTTCAAACTGCAGAAACTCTTTGCCACGCTTTAAGTGCTGGAAAGTCACTTCGCACAGAGAATATTTTTTTTCACGCCCATCAGTTGATTGAAAAATCGCTTAAGCGTTTCTGATAAATGCCGAAAAACCGGTTCCCTTTGTTCATGAGTTGGGAAGTCTAGTGGCGAAAATATCAAGCTATCAAGACATTCCGTTTGGCTATGAGCTCAGTCAGTTGGACGCGTTTGCGACAATAAGACGATACGAGGAAGGACACATGGCTTTAACTCTTGATGAAGCGGGTCTAGTTGTCAGGACAGCTAGCGATTGCCTTGCGTGGGTCAAAAACTATGTATCCGTCTAAACTCCTCGCTAAGCCACTGTCAAAACAAGACCAAATTGAATTAATTGATTGTTTTAAAGCGGCTTTGCTCGCTTCTCCCGGAATCAAATCCCTGTATCTAATTGGCTCTGCATCAAGGTATGAAATGACAGATGCGTCTGACTTAGATTTTATTGCTGTCTTTGCAAACGAGAACGAATTGAAACTTGCGCAGCAAAATTTTTATGGCAGGCCGCGGCCCGTTGATTGGCCGTGTGATGTTCTGTGGTATGTGACAGAAGAGTTTGAGCGCCGCTCCAAGTACGGTGGTATCTGCTTTGTTGCAGCACAGGACGGAGTCAAGTTACTTTGATGACTTACCAAACAAGTTTCATCTACCAAATCAATCGCGGCGCAAGCGTGCCAGCTGACCCGGCCAAGTCGTGATCTGCCGGCAGATCCAGCGATTAAGAAGCGCCTTTTGCTCCGCTGCATTCAAACAATATTGCTCTGGGCCTACTGAGCGGCGTGCACGTTGCGTGACGCTGTAAAGTGAAATTGCAGCCGATACACTGATATTAAGGCTTTCGACGATGCCAGCCATAGGAATGCTAAAGCGAACATCAGAAAGCTCTCGCCATTTTGAATCCAGACCTTCGTGTTCGTTACCAAACACGAGCGCAAGTGCTCGGTCGACGGGAAGTTCATCTAAGAGCACGGCATCTCCGTAGGGAAACGCAGCCGCGATCAAATAGCCTTTTGCATGGAGGTGTTCAACGCAGGCCTCTACGCTAGGATGCCTTGTGATATCCACCCATTGATCGACACCGCGGGCAACAGTCGATGTATCAAATTTCGTTTTGAGCGTGACCACGTCAATGTTTTGAACCCCAAAACCTTCCGCCGAACGAATGCAGGCTGAAACATTGTGAGGCTGATGAACATCTTGCACGACAAGTCTGACATGCTTCGTACGCTGCGCAACGGTCGCAAGCATGCGGTCTCGCCGTTTTTCGGTCAACTGAAGGGAAAGCAGGTCCCAGGCGTCTTCAGGATAAGTTTGAACTTGCGTCACTTAAAGCCCCAGCTCTCCCACTCGCGTCGTGGTCTAAAACGAGCTGACGCTCTGCCTCACGCTCTTCATGGGCACCAACATCTATCAGCCCCCCACCGATTCGAGACAAAGCCTCACCCACCATAGGACCTATACCTTTTGCAAGAACAGGATCGTTAGCAACTGCGAGCGAACTTTTCGTGAGGATCCACTGCGCAAGACGCAGCAACCCACTTTCCCAGTTCTTATTGCGCTCTTCAGTCATATCGCGCTGGCTTTTCATGCCATTGTAGAGCATCTCATACTGGCTCACCTTGCGTTTCAGAGTGTCAAAGTCACGAGGATTGATGGCAACCACTGACTTGCTCTGACGCAAATCGCGCTCGGCGTCAGTAAGACGCTTGCGTAGTTCTATAGTCTCCTGTCGAAGTTTCTGCACTGCCTTAGAGTTCGCGTCAGCTACTTCTGCCTGAAGGACAGAGATTTCGTGGCGAAGACGTGCCTCCGTCTCGGTCGAAGACCTCAAGAGCTCAGTGTCCTGCTCGTGACGCATCAAAATATGATCGCGCTGGTCTTCGACATTCTTTAGTCGCCGTTCATGGTCTTTGGTTTTCAGGTGAAGTTCAGTTTCGGCATGCAACGCCCCTAGAAGTCATCTCGTTCAAGGACA